>APFE030847875.1:0-82804 GCA_000404065.3 Pinus taeda | reverse complement strand
GGTAACTTAGAAGAAGAGCATCAATATTATACTACTCAGAGAAGCCTTTTCAAAATATCAATCTGAAAGTTTGTCCGTAGTACCGTTGCAGATAGAAACAAGAACTTTATCATCCCCTTGGAATAAAATGGCAAATGTTGTAAAAGTGTTGACCAATAGTGGAAACTTAATAATTTCTGTTACAAATAACTAATAATTCCGCTGCTGCAATTTTAATGTCTACTCCCTGTTTCATGAAAGGAACAACATATATATATATATAATTGGCACACAGTGAACTTACAACACAAACAGGTGAATGTTATGACAGTGTACAAACAGTGGCGCACAACGTTTCACTGGTTTGTAACTTATACAACTCCGCTCGGCTTTCTTATAATCAATGCAAGGGAACAGCCCTCAGCTGATTTATGAATACACAAATCAACCCTTTTAAAATCATGACAGCAGAGTATTCAAATTAAACGGACAACACAACTTATCAACGCTTTTATAAGCAATTCAATATACGATGAATTCTCCACAATGTTCAGTGCATAGCTTCACTTAACTACAAAACTGGATGCCAAGTTTCTCGTTTATTCAGAGAGAGAGGCCGCGAGGAAAGGATTCAAAACCTATGCAGAAAATTTAGAGCAGTGAAATAGTTGACCATTGTAAGTTGTACACTTCACTCAACCCCACATCAAAGTTCTGTAGAAGTATACACACTCAAAACAACACTCTTTCAACAAGGCTTCAACATATATATATATTTCTGCTTACCAACAACATACAAGATGGCAACACACAACAATCTGGACTACTAGACAGTACATACTTTGGCAATTCAGCTCTCAAGGAAGCCTACTACAGCTTTTAATTCTTAATGGTTGATACTATATGAATGATATCAATGCCAAGATTCAGATTTCATGTATTGATCCTCTGATGGAATGAAAATTTAGTCTACTTTTTCTGGAAGAGATAATCTTTGCTAACAAACCCAACCAAAATAATACTTTTAGAATCTGAAATTTCCTCTGCCTCTTTAAATAATTCCTCACTCTGTTATGCCGATAATTTTCTGAGTGTGCTTAATGTATACGTGCAAGTGGATATTCTTGAATGAGAACTCTAAAACTATGTCCTCGTGGTCGAAGAAATTGGAAAAGAGAGTTGGCTCATCAGAGAATAGGGTCTCTACCAATCGCCCAGTCAATCAAGCCCCTTCTCAACCCTGCAACTCGACTTACAGGGTGGCTCTCGATCAATAGAGTGAAAGCCAATTGGCTCACCTTTCTCTAAGTCGACCTGCAGGTTCATCTTCAGCAATAGTATTTTATTTCTATATTGATAATTAGTAGCTTGGCAATTTTTTTTTTTCTCAAGTAATTATGGAATGGTCTTCAACTACTCAACAACAAAAAGAGTGTGTTGATTTTGAAGAGAAGATGAAACGCACGGTTTATCTTGACAGCCTTTCACCAATGGTCACAATACCAATCCTCAAGACAACACTTGGACAATTTGGTGTGGTCACTTCTGCCCAAATTTTTCCAAATTATCTGGATCCAAAGAACGCTGCTGTGAGTGCCTTGGTGGAAATGTAAAATGAGCGACAGGCTGAGAACACAGTGAGAGAGATCAATTGCAACGCATTCATGATTGCAGGTATGCCCAGACCAGTTAGGGCCAGAGCAGCAGTAGCTGAGATGTTTCCTGACCGTCCAGTACCTGCCCGGGAGAACAGACAACGAGATCAAGAATATATGGAACACCCATCTGAAGAAACGTCTCACTGAGACAAACTCTGTGTCGACACATTCAGTTTCTTCTACTGTGCGCACAACTCCCCTGGCAATCAATAATTGTTTGTCGAAGTCTCCGGCAATGCAGAATTCTCATTGTTTTCCTGCTTCTCCCAATTCGGAGTGCATTTTTTCTGACCCGAAAGATTCTGCACCTCAATTCACAATAGACGAGATAGGGCTACATGGAGCCGAGAACGATCATTTGTGGGAAACAGGCAGCGTGCATTGTCATGAAACAAATGAGAAGAGATTAGAGCAAGATTATCTCAATTCTCTCAAAAAATTTCTTGACATCTCCGATGAATCTTCATCCCAAGAGCATGGAAGTGAGGATTACGATATTGCAGAAATCTTGGATCCTGTTACTGAGGATTACTATACAGTAATCTCGGATTATATTAATCCTGAAGTATTCTACTCGTTTTCCACATCTTCTGGGAACCAATTAGCCCATGAAACATCACAAACTTCTTTGGCTGATCATTTACAGGAATACTGCTCAAATAGCCCACATGTTCATACTACCTTGTCCGTGAAGATCTTTTAAACGTCAATGGAGGGTAGCATTCTCATACGCAGTTTCAATCCATATGCAATTAGTTTCAATTCAGATACCAATTCTCATACGCAGTTTCAATCCATACGTTACCTTCAGGAGTGTCAGGGAGCGTTTCTTCTTCAGACAACGTTTTTTTTGTCATTTCCTTCAGGCAGGCAGCGTTACCATTTCCAGCGTTGTCATGCAGCTTTCCTTCACGCGTTTCTCCTTCAGACGTTCTTGTCAGCACCGTTTCAGATCGTTTAATAATGAGGTGCAGTGCAGGTGTGGCAGAGGCAGCATTTCCTTCAGAAATTAGGTATGCAGCTTCAGGCAGGCAGGCAGGCGCTCTTCAGGTAATGAAGACTGGGCCAACACTATTCAAGGCAACTCAGATGAGTTGCTCAGGGAAAACAGGCCACTCATCATGGCTCTGATACCATGTTAAACAGACATGGACATCAAGAACAATAGGAAAGATAAATCATGCAGTACATTTTTATTAACAATTTGATATACATTTATAGTACATTTGGTGACCGTTGGGATTCACATCCCAAGGTCCCTTGGACTACTTAGTCTGTTCGGCTTCCACACTAACCCTTTATGATTAGGTGTCCAACAAGAATGTTAAAACATTGAATATTAAAACTATTGAGGAATATAATATCTCCAATATCCCTGAACCCTTGGGGGTAAATATGTTTTCTTTTAGTATAATTTTGTTTAATTCCATAAAGCAATAGCCAAATGCCCAACCATTAATGGTGAGAACGGTTATGAGTTGAGTTTAGTTCACTCATGGTTTTATCAAGATTAGAGTAATTTTGCCACGTATCTTACTTACCATGTTGTTAAAATTTAAAACATTACACTTTATACAAGTTTATGTGATTCATAATGAATTAAACAAAGTTTTTTGGTAGAAATTACATGAGAGAATTGTTTATTTATACAGTGATTTAAATTTTTTTTATGAACTCATATTATTTAAATGTTTTGTATAGTTATTTAATTTTTTTCATTTTTAGATTTTTTAACTTTGATTATGATGGAAAGACACTCTTACACATCACATTAAGTTGTAGAATGCACCTCTAGACATAATCAAACCAACCCCAATATCATAGTACAAATTTATTAATTGGCATTTTGAATAATAATCAATTAAAAATAAAAAATTATATAATTTATATTATAAAATGATTGTAGCATAGCAAATATTATCTGTTAAATAAGTAGCATTATGTAATTTATATCATAAACATGTTGTAGCCTAGCAAATATTATCCTTTAAATATACAATGGATATAGCCCATCTTCCTTCATCAAAAGAATGAAAGAGAAAGATTCAAACCTTTGTAACTTGGAGCAAATATTATTCTTTAAATATACAATGGATATAGCCAATCTTCCTTCATCAAAAGAATGAAAGAGAAAGATTCAAACCTTTGTAACTTGTTTTATTGCTTCGTGAGTATAAGAATAAATTTTAGCAATATGTTTGCACAAAAAAAAGTTCACAAATAAAACATAATTCTTTTTTATGTAATGTTATTTCTTTATTGAATATTATAAGGTTTAGAGTTTCCTAACTAGCAATTGCACCACATGTTGCAAAGGAAATGTCGCAAGGTAATAGCATAGGAAATAGTAGTATTAAATTGTTACACTTCCATGATGACAATGAAAGTGTCAGCTACAACATTTGGAGCAAAAATCATTCATGTGGTTGATACTCAAAACCAATTCAACAATTTCAAATGATGTGAAAGCATGCAAAAGATTAAGAACTTTGTTTCTTTGTTGTATATGTCAAATACAAAACAAAATGGTGAAATACAAAAAATGAGTAAATTGAAACCATAATGCATATGGGCCACCAATATTGCAGTCTACACCTTGTCATCCTACAATTGGAATATGAGTGTTTTGCAGAATTTCATTTTCAGTCCTCAATTGAGAGAAATGGCAGCGTTAGCAAATTCAATTCATTCTAACCCAAGTTATAACATATGATAGCTTTTAATTGTAAAATCCAAAATCAATTATCTTAAATTAAAGCACTAAAATTATTTTGAAATGATGGAATTGAACACGGGTTTAAGTCTTTTCACAAAGCCTAATGAGATTATCATAAAGTGCTTGGATCACATGCATTTCCATTGTTGGGGATGAGATTTAAGAAGGTTGCATTTAATCGATTCCTCTACCAATGCATGGACTTCCTTACTAATGAAATATCAACATTATTTGCAGAAATTTATTGTTAATCCATCCGAACTCAATACTCTATTGGTTTCATCATTTCCTTAACTACTTCCTCAACCTCTCAAAATGTTATCTCCATCATCAATGCTAAAATTTTCTCCTCACTTATCAATTTAGGAATATGGGCGGTGATGCATGTGATTGCGTCATCCCTATTTAGATCCACTTCCACGAGTAGGTCTTCATAGTAAGAGATCATCTCATTCTTAATTTCATCATGCTGAAGAAGTCTATTGCCATCCCTTCAATTAATAGAGAAAATTTGGTTGTTATGTTTGTGCTTAATCATGGCTTTATGGAAGAATTTGGTATTGCGCTCCCCCTTTCACAACCACTAAATTCTAGAAATTTGTCTCTAGAGAACTTATTCTTGCTTATGCCTTTGCTCTATTTCTTGTGTAATGTGGCCTTCTTCCTTGATTAGTACCTCCAATTGTCTTTCTCTATTGATTTCTCGTTGGAACTCCTCCATATTGGATTCTAACATGTGCTTCTCAACCAAAAACCTAGCAAAAAACTCCTTGTTCCATTGTTTGATCCTAAATTTGAGGGTTTTCAACTCAAGTTGAAAGGTATCCTTCAGATTTATACCTTGGACTTCACTGTTCTATCACCATTCTTTAACTAAGGGCAATAATTCCTCTTTTTCGAGCCAAAATCTTTCAAACTTGAATGACTTATTTTTGGGGATCATATTAAGACCAGTCTTCAATATGACAAGCCAATGATCTAATCATAGACACATCAAAACAATTTATTCTACAAACACATCCCTTCCTAATAACCCTTTTGAGAGGAAGAACCAATCCAAACAACATGCCACTTGGTGTGTTCCTCCATGACAGTTACTCCAAATAAAGGCCTTGTTGTTAATATCTATTTATGTGACCCTTTTAACTCCTAGACAGTGTCTATAAACAATTGAGAATATTGATCCAGACATCTAATTCCTCCCTTTTCTCCTCCAGGTGTTTTATTAAATTGAAGTCCCCCCAGTTCCAACAATCATCCCGATGAATGATTCTCAAACTAAGCATGTTAGACGAAAAATTATTTTTCTCCCCTGGGATTGAGGGGCCAACCATATAGAATTTCCTATTGCATCTATTGCCATGAGCTCACATACTCTCCATCATCTCCCCATGATTTCTTCAAGATTTACTCCTGATACCTTTGTTTCTTGTAACAATACTAACTATGTTCTCTGTTTTACAATACTATCGTTCAGGTACCTCAATTTACCCCTACTATTGAGGTCCTGTATATTCCATGTGATCACTTTCATTAAGGATTTGGAGAAATGAGGTGGAAATACTTTGTGATCTCATTAATCTATCCTGAATTTATAAAAAAATCCCTAGTAAGTCTTATTACCTATTGTGTGGCTTTTTACCTTTGTGGCTCCGCTCTCCTGGTGCATGGCCCCTATTGTTTTAAGTGTGTGAGGTATTCCCCCTTGGGACTATGATTCCTTTGTGTTTCCATTTTGATTGTAGGTGGGTATGCTTTCATTATGAATAAAAGTGAAAGAAATTCTTGAGCTCCTATATGGGGATGTTTATAACCTCTGCTTTTTCCCAAGTTCTAAGAAACTCGACCATTTTTCTTCTTCAGGCTAAGTTTTTCCTATTGATGTGCTACATCTAGGATCTTACCAATGCCAGTGAGAAAATCCTTTAGATCTAGTGCATCATAAGATTTTGTAGGGGTTTTCACTTAGGGTTTGGCTTATCCCTTAGAATGATTGCAATCTCCTCAATTCCATTGGTTGATCTGCATGCTTGGCCATCATTGTTTCTTCTTCTGCTCTACCTGAAATTGGTTTTGGTTTGGGGGGCCTTTATTTGACTCATTCCTCTCTAGATACAACTTAGGAATCTAGCTACATTGGTTTTAGTTTCTCTAATTAACTACTTCCTAAAACTTGACATTAGTTTGGGGTCTAGATTGCACCTAGTTTGTTGCAAAACCAACAAGAAGTCATAATACAAGCGACCATACACAAGGCGTATTCTAAATTTGAACGAGACATGCTCATAGTCTAGTGGCTCATTCTAGATCTCATCATTATATTCTAGACAAATGGATTTTTTTGAAATATAACATTCCTCCTTGAAATGCATGAATAATCCAACATTGTTCATGAAATAAGAGCCATTTTCAAACATTCTCTTGTGGTCTTCCAGATCTACAAAGGTAAGCAAAACATGTATAAAAAAAAAACCATTAACACTGATAAGCATCGATAGTGTTTGGAATAGACCTATTTCTATAGCAAATGAACGTTGAATCCTTCCAGTAGTCTATAGTGAAGTAATACACCATGAATCAGAGATAACCGTTTTCCTATCTTCCATCAAAGACCTATATAACTAGTGAGTTCCATGATCTAGCTAAGTTTATTATATATTTGAAAATTCTTTCTCCTGGAGAAGGAGATGAAGATGGAACAAATTTTCATTCTAACACCATAAACTCTTCAGGGGCATTTCATGAAAGTAATTTGAAGACGATGTTGAGATGGATGCAAAATGATATGCTCCTAAAGCACAGTCAAATAATCACTCTGGAGAAAGTGATCAGGAAGCCACCATATAAGAGATATCAAAAAATCAGAAAGGAGTGGGGAACTATGTTAGAGTCGACCGTGATATCAGTGTAGGATCTTCTCAGTATATTTTCATTCATTCTTCCAAGGCATTGAGAGTTGGCTCTTCTACAACTAAAGATCTTCATTGTAAGTCAAAACTCCCAAAGGACACCACAATCAAAGGGTGAGGCTTGTTGTATCCAATGACATTCAATTGTATAGCCTAAAAGATAGATTAGGCACTCAACAATCAAGAAAGTTATTGGACTGGCTCATCAGTAAATCGAAATGTGTAATAGATAGACTACCTATACCATCCTATTTATCTAACTCATAATGCAGGTCATGTAATACTATTCGAAACGATGATGCAAAAATTGTAGATGTCATTTCAACCTCCAGAGGAATAGATGGAATACTTCAGTTTGTATCTAAAATTTTATGATTCTTGATAGAGAAAGAAAATGAGATGGGTTCTAGAGAAACATTTATAGAAGAAACAAATGGGAATATCTGAATGCTTCTACAATAAATGTTCTCCGCCTTTCAACACTCCAAAATAGGACAGAAGCAAGTGCACTTGTTCCTATATGCATTGAACAAAAGAGGCTCCAACCTTCAATGCTTTTGTATAAGGGAAACACACAAGAGGGGATTGCATTGACACATCCTTTTCAGGAACAAGAAGGGATCGCAAAGACAAAAGTCCTTTCCAAGAACAAGCAAATGCAATTCTGGAAGTCTATCGATGGTAAAAACTAGTGATTCTCTTGCCATGAGAAAATGCTTTCGTTCAATGATGTGTAAATATAAGTCAGTTTGTTCTTTAAATATTTTGAAGAAAAATTTGCTATTCGATATTCTTCTCATTTCTTTTCTTTAGAGTTTGGCATTGTTATCTTAGTTATTTTCAAGGGTGGATTTGCTTCTTTGTGGTGATTTTGTTTTGTATCAATTGGTGCAGTCAGTCGTCTAACAATTTTGTTGTTCCATAAGTTTTCAACACAAACTCTTACCTAGACCTTTGGGTAAGTGAGTGAATGGTTAGGCGTGAAGAGTAGTTAGACCGAAAGTTATAGTGGAAAGAAAATAATGGTACCGACCCTGACCAACCTATAGTCAATTAGTCGGCCTCTGAGCACGTGGGACGTTTTAATCTCAAGCACTGTGGAATCTAACTACCAACTTGTTCATGCAAAAACTTATTTTATTCAAATAAGAAATGGTTTTATTTTTTTTTACTTTGTTTTTAATTAAAGCATTCATCTGAGATCTTATTGGCCTAGCAGGTGTGATGCAGGTTTGATTTGAAGGTGTCGATCCTACCGTGGGCCTCATGCACTTATATTTTGTCACGAATAATTTTTTATTGGTGGGATTAATTCACGAGAAGAATGAAGGAAACTACAATGTAGTATAGTTATATGTATCATGGTATGAATTTGTTGTAAATATATGTCTAAATTATAAGCTTAAATTGTAAAATCTACATAATTTCATAGACAATGATTATTAAATTAAGCTACATCCCAATATCAAAATGAAGAATAGTCTCATGCTAATTCGTATATATGTAACTTTTTGAATAATTTAATTCTAAATTTATGTGATAATGATTTTATGAGAAAAATGTCTCCTTTTAATCAATTTTCTACCCAAAAAGATTATTTTTTAATACATTCAACTCGTTTTCACATTTATATTCTAACATTAAATAATATTTATTTATATAAAAAATCAATCTTTTTAAAATATTAATAAAATTTGAATTAAGAATCATATTTTACTCATTCGTTTAAAATGGAATAATACATTATAACCTTATTCTAAATAAAATATCGTTACCCAATATTTTATTTTTCCAAATGAAAAGTGCACAATAACTTAAGTAGAATTAAATTAGTAATAGGACTTGAGGTTTGGGATGACTTTGAACATAATCTCCTTCAAATCTTACCACTTACATGTACCTCCACAGTCCACACACACCTTCTTTTCAAAACACAAAAGCTTTGACCATAACCGATTGACGATCAACCTATTGGAATCAATATAGCGCGACTTTATAAAATATGGTTACCCCAATAGTAATCTGAATCTGATCTTGAGAAATGAAGAACATGTGTTTGTCACTCCCAGTTTTTGTTATCTTGTGAGTGACAACTTTCTTTTACAATACTCGTAATTGCAGTTATGGTTGAGATACCCTGAAGTTCGAGGTGGACGCAGAGGAGGAAGCGACAGTAGAAAGTGCAAGAAGGTGATAATTTAAGGGAGAAGATTGATTTTCAAGTTCAATTTCAATTTTAGAGTGGCTCTGGGAGATTGAAGAAGCCGTTGGCGACTGGATGGTGGAGTACACAAAAGCATAGTGTAAATTGGATGATCAGAGAATAATGATGAAAGTTTGATTAAGAGAAATATTTTTATAAGTTGCATAGAAATAATAATTTTAAAATTGAATTGGTGCACACACACTTTGAATGGAAGAGTCATAAAGATATATTATGATCATGCTCCGACACCCATCCAAAACTTTTGAATGTGCAAACTTTTATACCAGTACATATTATTCCAAAATTCTAGACAAGTTTTTACAATTGTTTCTCCAAGACTTCACACTTACAATTTGGATATTTACTTTGTGATGACCCTTGAAGCCCACATTGAACACAAGATGTTCTACAATGTGCTTGACAAGAAGACACCACCAAATGTTTTAACCCCGATTTCTTAAGTGCCTTACTACGACATCTACTTTGAACGAAGCCACTGAAAGTTCATCTAGACAGTTTCAACATTGCGATCTCTTCCAGAAATCTGAATTTTATTAAAAATACGGGTATTTCAATTGTAATTAGAAAGTTATGGTCCTTTTAGGCCCATGTGAATTATTTCTTATAATTGATTAACAATAAGCTTCCCAAAAAAAGTGTTTTCCCTAGATATCGTTCTTTTAATGAGTTAGCATAGATGGTCATCATTTCAGAGAAATAAAACAAGAAGTTAAATTTGGAGCATTATAATATAAATTTGGAAATCACAACTCTGACCTTAAAAGTTTTAACTGAGTGTTGTTAAGATTAGCACACTTCTGGTTTTAGAGGTTTATGCCACTTTTTTTAGGAACGACAAATGATTTCAAGGCATATTCGTTCATCCTGGTCAGCATATTCAACCAATCCTCCCGAGAAAACCAATGTGGAGGAAGAGTTTCGCAGCCTCTCAACAAGAGAATATGTGCCAGAACTTCATTTGTCTTTTTGATTCTTTTTATTTTTGTTAGGATTGTCTTTTGTTTAAAGGTGGCTCGTAACATTAGCATTCACTGTACCGAATTGTAACTGATAATACTAGTCTTCAATCCAATGGCATAAGTTATTTCAATTGTCTAACACCAAAATTGATGTCCCACAACGACACATGTGGCATAGGAGGGAGTTCTTCTTAGAGGGAATGCCTTACGGCGCAATTACTTGGAAAAATGTTTAATTCTGTCTTTTTCTTTCTATGTTCTTTGCTTTGATTTCTTTCTACTTATTAATATGGGTGAGGAATGTGATTTTTTCTTTATAACTTCTACAAATAATGGAGTTTCCTAGACTTTAGGCATATTTTCATCCCCCGTTGGTTCCTTCTTTTGACATCTCTTCTTCTAATTTTGATTTCCTCTCTTTTCCTTGCTCATCGATGTTCTAAGGGGGTGGAGCTTGCTTCAAGGGGATTGTGATTCTTGTGTACTCGTCAAGCTCTTCGCAAAGTGGCTATACTCATGACAAATATTATACTTGAGCATAATCTATTTGTAATCAAGAGCTTAAATATTACTCCAACCTTCCATATTGTGTTGAATCACTTTTGAGATACCTGTTTATATGTCCACTTACAAACAAAATTTAGCAAAGTGTACATTCCCCATTTTATCTCTACTTGTCAATGAAACAATCTAGCTTATCTCCAATAATTTTCAAAGTGGCTTGATTCAAAAAAATCATAAGGAGATGTGGAATCCTAATCCATATAGGGGAAACCAAGAATTCCATATTTGGATTAACATCAATGGTACAATGTGAAAGAAACATTACCCTAAAAACCTTGAGGTATGGGCCAAATGTGAAAATTTGATTTCCCTCCTTGTTGTTTTCAAATTATAACAAGAAAAAATGATAGCGAAATAAATAATTTGAAAATGAGAATTCCAATTTTCTATGTCCCTGTTATCTAGGAAATCCCTTCTACAGATAGAAGCGATCCCTCTAGTCTAATGAGTGGATCTAGTAACAACTGAAACAAATACATGCAAAACTCTCATAGTATAAATTAGAATGAGATGAGAGAGGAAATATGGCCTACCTCATTCCTATGTGGTCGCTTTTTGATGGTGATCTCAATCTCCTCAATTCCAAGCTCGATCCTTGCTATTCTTTTGTGAAAGAATAACTTCAAGAGAGATAAAAAAAAGACAACAAAGGAAAAAAATATCATATGCATTCTAATGTAAACCATATGATAGATCAAGGAGCATGATACTAAGCAAGTAGTCATTTACACACTTATGGAAATTAAACACAAGAAGTATTTATTAATAGAAAATGAGGGAAGCATACAACCATATAAGCCTTGATGTTGGAAGCCTCCTTTGGATGAGTTTCTAAGTCCAAGCCAAGACCTTCAAGCACTCCTTCTCTTTGGTAAGATGGGAAACATTTAGGCATAGTTTCAACATAGGAATGCAACCAAGCAATGACCGACCAGTTGGGGATAGAAGGGATTTCATTTATAAGAAAGAAGAAGCAATTAAGGATCCAAAAAAGGGGGAATAAGGTCCACATCTTAAGGGGAATATTCCTAAAGGTAGGATCAAGGACTCAAAATGGGAGAACTCGACCATATCCTTATTAAAAAATATCCATCTCACTATTCTCGAGGCTTCTAGTAAGAGAAGCTTCTCCTCCACTTTAGGAAAAAATGCCAGAAGAGGTTTAGCACAGTTTTTCCTATCAAAAGACATACTGTCAACGCTATGTCAATATGATACAACAAGCCATTAGCATGGGCCAGCAGTGGTGCAAAAAAAACTGATCCTGAATACTAGGTTTTTAGGCAAGCTTCTTCAGAATTTTCTCATGGCAACTTTTCTTCTCTTCTTCAAGGATGCTTTTGTATGTGTTTCATGGTGAATACATTGACAAATTTCGTCATTTTTTGATCCAGATTTAAAAAGGAACACAACAAATTATAGATATAACCATAAATACAGAGATGCATCAGAAATAATACTTCATTTCATTAATGTAAAATACTGAAATATGCTTACAAATAGAAATGGAAATAAATTAGCTAGGGCGATGGTAGCTTATCTCTAAGATGATATGTGGTGGCTACATGCCTCTGAACTGTGTTGAAATGAGGCTCAAAGGCCTATTTATTGTTGAGAAGAAATGGAAAACCCTAAACACCCAAAACCCTAACCCTAGGAGATGAAGTGCCAAACTATGGGCCCCGTTTTGGATAAATTGGCACATCAACTTCTCGGGGGCGTAACTTTGGCATACGATCTCTGTTTGACACTCGCAATACCTCGTTAGAAAGATATGTCCAAGGCATACAAATTTGGGATGAGAAACATCGGTCCATGGACCCATGCTACTCCCACTTTTCCCAAAAAAATTCTTTTAGGGCCTCAAAACGACTCTAAAAGTTCAGGACCTGAAAAACTAAAAGAAACAACGGTGGAGGTCTATGTGGAATAGGTGAGTGGCCACCAATATCCACCTGGATCATTCCTCCCCCCTTAGGAAGCAATGGTCCCCATTGTTTTGAGTTCCTCCATGAGATGAGGAAACTTTTGTTGAACTTGGTCCCTACTGAGCCACTTTCCCCAATGAAGGAATTGGTTGTTGAAATGTGGCAACAAGAATATTCCAATTTAATTTGTCCTTGAATTAAATTGTGAATTAAAATTGAATTTAGTCCTAACAGCTACTTGGAAATAATTAATTAAGTTCTTTTGACTTAATTAGTTGGAGAAATTCAAGTTAGAAGTCTTTTTGAAGTCATGCAAGAGTTATCCCTTAAATTAAGGAGATTAGCCTTAAATTAAGGAGATAAGATTGAGTTATATTTGAGTTGTAATTAGTTAACTCAATTTATGGAGTTAAGTCCAGTTAAATTAGTTCCAAACTGTTTGAGGAACTAATAGAGAGTTAACAATCAGTTGATGCATGCATGCACTCAACTAGTGTACTCCAGTTAAATGAAGATTCCCTCATCAGAAACTCATGCATGTCTATTCTGAGAAAGACCCAGTTGAGATTAAATTCAAGGACAATGTACTATTAGTGGCATGTGTTTTCTTATAAAGAAAAATCATGCACGCAGTCAAGAATCATTCCTTGAGGATTGCGTAGTTTTGACAGTGTGTGAGATCAGAGTGTTCCACTTCGTTGAAGGTGAATCATCCTAGAGGAAAAACGCAAGGAAATGGGACCTTGGAGGGCAAAGAGGAAGGCTAGAGAGCAGCCAAGATTTCCTGTGAGCATTGGTGAGGATTGTACTGAGAGCTGGCTAGCTGTGAGAGCTAAGGCTTTGTATAATTCCTATGTATTTCCACCTTGTATGATAATACAGATAGTGGGGTTTTTAGCTGAGGCTTTCCCCAAAGTATTTTCATGTGTATTGTTTGATTGATTCTTCTTATTCTGGTTATATTGTTCAACTCGATCTTTAAGCTTCTGCAAATTTATAGTATAAGTAGGTTATAGTATTCTACTTTGATTTATATTGCATTATCGGGTTAACCTACACAGATTTTCTACATGGTATCAGAGCTAGATTTGTAGAAATATTCTACATGGTATCAGAGCTGTGAACAATATACTGAGAAGAGAATTGGAAGTTTGAAGTGCAGGGTTGCAGGTGCAATTCGAATTCATATCATACTTCAAGGTTGGCCAATGGCGTTCTATGGCTTGAGACTCGAGTATGCCTTGGAAGGTAGCTCGAATTACATAGGATGGAAAGACAAAATGGAGGGTGTATTAGAAGACAATGGCTTGAAGGATTTCATTGATCAAGAAATCCTAAAGCCAGCTTCAACTAATGCATAAGAGTTGGTTGAGTGGAAGAAGTGTGTGGCGAAGGCAAGATGGATCATCCTTGAGGGAGTTCGAGACCATATTATCTCGAGTCTCCATGGGAAGGATACTCCATTTTCAATGTGGAAGACATTGAAGGACCTCTACAAGAACACTAGCGACTAGAGGAAATTAGCACTCAAAGATAAGCTTCGAAGAATTAAGATGGTGAAGGCGATACTATTTCCACATATCTGAACAAGCTCACCACTTGCAGAGATGAGCTTGGCAGTGTGGGAATAACTACTGCTGATGATGATATGGTGAGCCTCGCTCTTCGTGGCCTTCCAAAGAGTTGGAATAGCTAACAGGACTCTGTGAATGGAAGGGAGAAACTGCCGGATTGGGAACAACTGTGGTCGGATCTCATGCAGGAGGAGATCAGGAGGAGCACATGAGATGGTTCTTCATCCATGGATGATGATGAAGAAAATCTAGCCTTAGCAAGTAAGGCAAGGAAAGGGAAGGGGGAGGCTTCCCATTCCAAATTGAATTCTTCTCATGGAGGGAAGAAGGGTGACAAGTCTAAAGTGAGATGCTTTAATTGTCATGAGATGTGACATTATGTGACTAATTACCCATCGAAGAAGTCCAACAAGGGATCCTTGAAAGGATTAGAAGGTGAGGCATTAACCTCTCAGTTCGAAATGGAATTTACCCTCATCGCATGCATGGTGTCATCGATGATGGGTTGTGTCTGGTATCTTGACAGTGGAGCCTCATTCCACATGACCGGTGATAAAAATTTATTCAGTGCCTTGGAGGAGAAAGACCTCAAGATGCACATAGATATGGATGATGATGGAAGGTATATTGTTTCATGAGTGGCCATGGTTGCTTTTTAGAGGGAGCATGGAGCTCCTCTCACCTTGACGGATGTGAAGTATGTGCCTGGACTGAAGAAGAATTTGGTATTGGTTGCGACGTTGGAGGAAAATGGCTATGATTTTGTCTTCAATAAAGGAAAGGCATTCCTAAGACACATAGCCATGGGTAAGACCAAGAGGATAGGAATTCAGGTGAAGAATCTGTATAAACTAGAGGTAGATGATTCTGCAACATTGAGTACGAAAGCAGAATTGGTGCAAAGCCAAGACATTGGTGAGTTGTGGCTCAGGTGGTTGGGCCATTTGCATCATGGGGCTTTGAAGATAATGCAACAGATATCTATGGGACTTCCCAAAGGTAAACTTGAGCAAGTTGACACATACAAAGGTTGTACCTTGGGAAAGTACACCAAGTCTTCCTTTCATGATCGAGACAGTCGAGAAAAGGCTATCTTAGAGTGAGTTCATACTGATGTGTGTGGACCATTCTCGATGGCATCCATAGTGAAGCAAAGGTATTATGTGATTTTCATTGATGACTATTCTCGTAAATGCTGGATTTATTTCATGCAGAAGAAGGACCAAACTTTCACAAAGTTTTGTGAGTTCAAAGATTTGGTCAAGAAAGAGTCAGGGAAGAAGATCAAGGCCTTAAGAAGTGACAATGGTGGATAATATTTCTCTCAAGAGTTTAAGAACTTCTGTGCAGTGGAAGGAATTAAACGAGAGTTGACAGAACCTCATAACCCATAACAGAATGGGGTGGCCGAGAGGAAGAACAAAAATATTGTAGGGGCAACACGGGTAATGCTGCATGACCAAGGCCTACCACTTCACTTGTGGGCTAAGGCATGCAACACAATGGTCTATTTGCAGAATAGAAGCCCACATCACATACTTGGGACGAAGACACCAGAGGAAGCTTTCTCCACTAAGAGACTAGATGTGGGTCACTTCAAGATCTTTGGCTCATCGATATATTTCCATGTGACAAAGGATGCACAGAATAAGCTTGAGCCGACAACAGAGTTGGGGATACTTGTGGGGTACACTGATACACCTCACAACTATCGGGTGTACTTTCCTACTAGTCGAAGGATAGTGGTTCGTAGAGATCTCAAGTTTGATGAGGAGAAGGCCATGTCAGTTTCCCTTGACAGGGAGCTCCATCTATAGGCTGTGGAGGAACTGTTAGTTCCTAAGGAGGAGGAGCCTAAGACTGATGCAGAGAAGCCACATTCAGAGGTTCTAGGAGTGGAGACATCCACTTAAACGGAGTCTTCCAGAGATGGACTAAATCACACAAGAGAAGCTGAAAAATTGTTGGAGGATGCGGGAGAGAATGTGGGAGCACCATCTTCTCAGTGCAGACAGAGGAGGTCATCGAAGAGGTACACTAGATACATGGCCCTTGTTGGGGAATGTGTTGAGACCGAGACATCTTCCTTTGAGGAAGTAGTGCAGTAGCCGATTTGGGTTGATGCTATGGTGGAGAAGTATGACTCCATAGTTCATAACAGTGTTTGGGACGTGGTTCCAAGACCGGAGAACAAGTCAGTTGTGAGTTCTTGATGCCTTTACAAGGTAAAGAAAGCTGCTGATTATGGGAGGATCATGTTGCTGCAGTATATTTCGACAGAGGAGCAAGATGCTGACATTTTGACAAAGGCATTGTCAAAGTGTAAATTCAAGTTCCATAGAGACAAGATCGGGGTGGCAGATAATCCCTTTCTTGTTGAGAGGGAGTGTTGAAAAGTGGCAACAAGAATATTCCAATTTAATTTGTCCTTGAATTAAATTGTGAATTAAAATCGAATTTAGTCTTAACAACTACTTGGAAATAATTAATTAAGTTATTTTGACTTAATTAGTTGGAGAAATTCAAGTTAGAAGTCTTTCTGAAGTCATGCAAGAGTTATCTCTTAAATTAATGAGATAAGTCTTAAATTAAGGAGATAAGAATGAGTTATATTTGAGTTGTAATTAGTTAACTCAGTTTATTGAGTTAAGTCTAGTTAAATTAGTTCCAAAGTGTTTGAGGAACTAATAGAGAGTTAACAGTCAGTTGATGCATGCTTGCACTCAACTAGTGTACTCCAGTTAACTGAAGATTCCCTCATCAGAAACTCATGCATTTCTGTTATGAGAAAGACCCAGTTGAGATTAAAGTCAAGGATAGTGTACTATCAGTTGCATGTGTTTTCTTATAAAGAAAACTCATGCATGTTGTTAGTGTCAATATCTTCATCCCTCCATTAGTGATAAAATTTCTCTTTTTGCATGCATATTAGGTGTCCCATTTGATTAGCTGCATTCCATTAGGTCATGGATCAACTGATGGTAGTGGTTCATTATCAATTTCCCTCATAGTATTTACCTTCTAGCCTGTTTTCACATGTTCAGGTCATTTACTATCATTTTGTTTCATTCCATGTACCAAAATTAGTTTTAGGGTTTTAGGTCTCACTCGGTCTAGGGTTTGTTTTCACTCCTTCCAAAGTTTTCCAAATGTTGGTCCATGTCACCATTCAACTGAGTGTACCATCATTCAAAGAGTGGTCATCATTATTTTAGGTTCCAATAGGTCATTTTATACCTTGTTCGTGCTTCAGTTGTACTTGGGTAAGGCTCATTTCCCTCTCCTAGGGTTTTGAAGGTAATTTCTCTTGGATGGTCGAATCATCAATAAAACTTATGTCCGGATGTTCATACAACTTCCCCTATCCTTATTGTACCTTATTAAACACTTCCCGTCACTGATATCCCTCAAATTCCTCATTTTCTCACAAACCCTAGTTTCTTGCTACAATTTGACAATTTTCTAGGCTAAGCCTGTGTTTAGCCCTTTTGGACCCCTTCCCCTCACTCAGTCTTTGAAATTACACTTTCCCTTGCTTCCTAACATCCCTCCCTACTTCCCAAAATTTCCTCAATAATTTAGAAGCCCCTTTTCCCCTTCATTTCACTTCATTTCGACAAATACCCTATTCCACACATTGGGATAGGTTTTACTTAAATGATGTTTCTGAGAAATAGAAGATGAATTTGAAAACAGCGAGAGAGATTTTCATCCATAACAGGCCAAGGAGGAAAAACCTCCTTCACGTTTTACACAGGTGTCATGGTTTTAGAGAAATGTCAAAAATATAGTTGCCTTGGGAGAATTTCTACACCTTTGAAGTGACCTTGGGAAAATCAAGATTTATCCTAGCTTGGTTGGCCAAATGACTTGCTTGATGAGTGAAATTATAACTAGACACAAGAGATTTCTAATGAGATATCATGATCTCAATTTTGAGTTGAGGAAGACCTTCAAAAGTTGATTTCAATAGCACTCTGCATTCAGGCAACCTCATTTTTCACATTTTGACCAGTCTTGGGAGATTTGACTTTTGACAGGGAAATGGAACTCCAAATTGAAAACTTGAAGATGTTTTGGAAAGTAGACTCAATAATATTTCAAATTAACTATCTTGCACCCAATTTGGACACCGAGAAGGCCTCCAAAATTGGTCTGCAAAAGGGCACTGTGCATCAAATCAGTGGCGTTGCGCATCAAATTTTGCAACACAGGAAATCTCATCTGATGCACAACACCACTGGCGCTATGCATTGAGCTAGCTTGGAATTTTGAAAAATAGCTTGAATTTTTGGATCCTCATGAAAAAATATTGAAACCCAGAAAGTTTCATGAAATCTGGAGGAGATCTGCGTCACCTAAAGGGCAAAAAACACCTAAAAAATGCCCTCTCTGCCACTTTTTGGACCCACAGGAAGTAGTCTTGGGAGAACTGACTTTTGAAGGGGCCAATGGACTCCAAATCAAAAAATTTCAGTTTTCCTAGAAAATAAACAGATAGGTCTTTCCAACAAGCCATCTTGGACCTAATTTGGTGAAGGGGAAGGCCTTCAAACTCAACCTTGAAGTGGCGCTGCGCATCAAGCAAAATTTTGCCAATTTTGTTTGAAAACTTAGAAATTCGCCTAGTTTTCTACCAGTTTGACTTTTTATTCTCTCATGATAAAATTAATGATGTAATATGATGCAAAATTGATGTACTATGATGTAAAAATGATGAAAAATGACTGAAGGAGGTAGATACATCAGTGATAGGTGGTTTTGAGCTGAATGAATCAGTTTCCATAGTTTTAGAGGCAAGTTGTTTCACTGCCTATTTTTTAGTTCCTAGTTTAGATCTTGTTGAAACAACTCCTTGGCTGATGGATTCGACCCCTTATGGCTAGCATAGGTGGTTTTATGCCTATATCTTGTACTTTCTTAGTCATTTGTCAAGGTTGGACTCTTGTGGATGCATTGAGCTATTTTGTACATCACTTTTGCAGTTTGGCAAGGAAATAAACCAGGGTTTTGCAGAATTTTGTGGGATTCTTGTGTTAATGTAAATTAGCATTGTTTTCTTTTCATTTATTTAGTTTAGCTTATGTTTATATGTGCCATCATATCTCTCTTTCTGCATAACTAAATGAATCAAGTTTAAAAGGTGGAAACCATTGGTGTTTCAGTGCTTTGCATTGGGGTTTATTTAGTTTTGAATGTTTTCTACTATTTGAAGAGAACTCATGACATTTGCATGCCCTCTCCAGCTCCTCACCAGTCTTTAGATTCACCGTTACATTCATTTCAAAGTGATAAAACAATCTCCTACCTCACCCCACAGAAACCTCTGCAAATCTGTGTTGATTTCCCGGACCCAAAGTTGCCTTCCCCATTTGATCCAACAAACAACCATTAAAATCAAACAAATTCCTTTGAGAAAACATACCTAGCCTAAAATCAACATTTATTTTCAGTCATTTCAAGCCCTAGTTTCCATATTCTTATTGAGATTGACAAGGAGAGAGCCCTCTCCCGACCTAGTAGGGCTAGCTACTAGGTTAAGCGTGGTTTGATGTTACCCTAGACATGCCTTTCTCAGCTTGAGGTAGATTTAGGCCCTAACATAGTGGTGACCATACTGGGGAGTGTAGTTTTATGTTCCTGAGAAAAATGCAATCAAGTTCATGTCTAATTGTTGATGGTGAACAACGATCGGACACAACAAGGTTGAAATCATGCACCTGATGGCTCCAAATCAGTTTCGAGATTAGATCCAAGGACTCCACTGGCGGATGAACCTGACCTGCAGAAACATGAAAGGACAATATGGAAAGATCAGGTATTCAAGTTGGAATTTCATCCAAGACATTATGTTCTTTATTATAAACTATTTCTTCTCTTTTCCCAAGAATGTCAAGAAGGTTTTACAAAGTATATTGTATTCGAGAAAAGATCCTAGATCTGCATTTGATTCTTTCCCTTTGAAAAATTATGGACACATAGTATGCCCATGCCTTTGAGCTTGATCAAGATCCTTTTTCTGAAGCTTATGATGACCTTCTTCAAATGGATGAGCCTTAAGAGACCAAGACTGATTCTACAGCTTCTGTACATACCCCTATACTTTGTAAAATTCCAGATCGATACAAGCCTTTGATTTTACCTCCTATATCCCATGCTTTCCCTAAAAATCATGACCCATATCTACCAAGATTTGATGGTGAACGCGACAAGATCATTGCTGAGAGACATGTATTGAATTTTGAATCTTTTCTTGACCTTTTCGAAGTTGATGAAGAGGATGTCAGTATTAGGATTTTTGCTCTTTCTTTGCAAGGCAAAGTCAAGAGTTGGTTCAAAACCCTGCCTGATGAAAGCATTTCATATTTCCAACAGTTTGTCAAAGTTTTCCTCGACAAGTGGGTGGTAAGACAAAACCATTTCTTGATTATAGAAGAGTATAACCAGCTAAAACGATTGCCAGGGGAGACAGTACAACAATTTTCTGCTAGATTTAACCAAGTCTATTTGTCGATGCTGGTTAATATAAGACCTCCTCCTGGATATGCTCTCTTGCACTACCCAGAAGCCTTTGATTCAGAAATGGAGTTTCAGCTGAGGGAAAGGAACCTGGAAACACTTGAAGAGATGAAAAACAGTGCAGTGGATGTAGAGGCTCATTTGCTGATCAGAAGGGCAAAGTTGAAGGAAGAAGAGATGAAAAACACAAATCTAGAGGAATCGACATCTCTAGAGGTAAAGCTCGACATTTTGGTAAGTGCAGTGGAAGAGATGATACAAAAGATCACCACAAGGAATTATTATAATGTTCAAGATCATGGCTCGCTGATTGAAGAAGAACAAGTGGTTGACCCAAAACATTTTCTTTCTTATCCCAGTTGTCATAGACCTGATAATGATTGTTTTATAGATCATCTTGGAGAAGAGAGATCTGTTGATATGACATGTATGCTTGATGATGTGTTTTATACTGATGATTTGCCTCAATTTTATCAGTATGATGATGATTATGTTCTCCAAACAGAAGCTAATCTTGCAGACAAATCAATAGCTAGTTTGTGGGAGGAGGAAGTTCACTTTCAGCAGCTTGAATACAGTGATCAGCCGTTGCATATCAGCTATGGAAGTGAGGAGGAAAGTGCAGCAAATTTTGAAGTAAGTGAAGGATATTTTCCTTTTAGTTTTGCATCATTTCAGTTTATCAGAGACAACTTTCATGCAGTCATAAATCATTTGTCGATAAGTTTTGATCTGGACAATCTTGAGGGCAATGAAATCCTTGTTCAAGACTTGTCATATCATGATTTGCAGCCCCCTAATGCCATTGAATGTTAGGTTGCAGATGAAGACTTGGAATCTAGAACATATGATCAAATGATGCAAGATGATTTCATTCCATTCTGTTTTGAATCATTTCAGTTTTTGAAGGAAAAATTGCATGGTAAATCTTGAAATGAGTAGCTTGCAGGGAATCATGTAATCTCATAGGAAACAATCAAAAATGGGCTGCAACAGTCTTTTCAAAATTTCCACGATCCAATATCTAATGTGTTGGATGATGTCTGTAGTCAAAGTCCCTCTCCATTAGCTACCTATGAGCTTGAAACATGTATTGATACAAACTTGATCTGGCAGTCGGTTTGTTTGTCATTTTCAACAGGAGTCTCGTCACAAAGCTCAGATGAAAGTTTGCATTCATGGTACGAGGAGAAGAAAAGTAATCCATTGGATGAGCTAAGTCCCAGTGTGCATGAAGTTCAAGATCCTTATGCAGGGTTTTTGGAGTTAGATGGAGAATCCATAGTATTCAACGGATCTGTTTACAAGTTTTCATGGGAGTTGCATTTCAGTAGTTTTCTTTTGTTGTTCATAAGCAAGCACTTGTGGAGAATGCAAACAGTAGCTGGAATGCTTACTTGGTTGCATTGATTGTTTCACTTCACTTGATCAGATGATGAATGGAACTGCTAGAGTAGGTTTTATTTGAATAAGCTCCATTTTGAGCATATTGTCCAGTTTGCCAGTTGTGTTTTAGTATTGCGTTAGTTTCATTTTAGTTATGAGTTTTGAGTCTTGAATCTTGAGTCTTGAGTTTTGATGTTTTTGTTGCCAATATATTGACTCCATATTGCCCAATGGATAAGGCACTGATCTGCTCTCCCAAATATTTGTAGTTCTTGGCACCTCCCAGGAGATACCATCCCCATTGGAGCCAATGTTAGTGTCAGTATCTTCATCCCTCCATGAGTGATCAAATTTCTCTTTTTGCATGCATATTAGATGTCCCATCTGATCAGATGCATTCCATTAGGTCATGGATCAACTGATGCTAGTGGTTCATTATCAATTTCCCTCATAGTATTTACCTTCTGGCCTATTTTCACATGTTTAGGTCATCTATTGTCATTTTGTTTCATTCCATGCACCAAAATCAGTTTTAGGGTTTTAGGTCTCACTAGGTCTAGGGTTTGTTTTCACTCCTTCCAAAGTTTTCCAAATGTCGGTCCATGTCACCACTAAGATGAGTGTACCATTATTCAAAGAGTGGTCATCATCATTTTAGGTTCCAATAGGTCATTTTACACCTTGTTCATGCTTCAGTTGTACTTGGGTAAGGCTCATTTCCCTCTCCTAGGGTTTTGAAGGTAATTTCTCTTGGATGGTCGAATCATCAATAAAACTTGTGTCCGGATGTTCATACACCTTCCCCTATCCTTAATGTACCTTATTAAACACTTCCCGTCACTGATATCCCTTAAATTCCCCATTTTCCCATAAACCCTAGTTTCTTGCTACAATTTGACAATTTTCTAGGCTAGGCCTATGTTTAGCCCTTTTAGACCCCTTCCCCCCACTCAATATTTGAAATTACACTTTCCCTTTCTTCCTAACATCCTTCCCTAATTCCCAAAATTTCCTCAAGAATTTAGAAGCCCCTTATCCCCTTCATTTCACTTCTTTTTGACAAATACCTTGTTCCACACATCAGGATAGGTTTTACTCAAATGCTTTTTCTGAGAAATAGAAGATGACTTTTACAAAAGTGAGAGAGTTTGTATCCACAACAGGCCAAGAAAGAAAAACCTCCTTCACGTTTTACACAAGTGTAATGGTTTTAGCGAAATGTCAAAAATATAGTTGCCTCAGGAGAATTGCTACACCTCTGGAGTGACCTTGGGAACATCAAGATTTCGCCTAGCTTGGTTGGCCAAATTACTTGCTTGATGAGTCAAATGATAACTATACACAAATATATTTCCAATGAGCTATCATGAGCTCAATTTGGAGTTGAGGAAGACCATAAAACGTTGATTTCAAGAACACTCTACATTCAGGCAGCCTCATTTTGCACATTTTGACCAGTCTTGGGAGATTTTACTTTTGATAGGGAAAATGAACTCCAAATTGAAAACTTCAAGATATTTTGGAAATTAGACTCAATAAGATTTCCAATGAGCTATCCTACACCCAATTGGAACACCAGGAAGGCCTCCAAAATCGGTCTACAAAAGAGAGTTTCGCATCAAAGCAGTGGTGCTATGCATCAAATTTTGCAACATAGGAAATCTCATTTGATGTGCAGCGCCACCGGCGCTGTGCATTGATCTAGCTTGGAATTTTGAAAAATGGCTTGGATTTTTGGACTCCTCATGAAAAAATACTGAAACCCAGAAAGTTTCATGAAATTTGGAGGAGATATGGGTCACCTAAAGGGAAAAAAGCACCTAAAAAATGCCCTCTCTGCCACTTTTTGGACCCATAGAAAGCAGTCTTGGGAGAAGTGATGTTTGAAGGGGCAAACGGACTCTAAATCCAAAAATTCTAGTTGTCCTAGAAATTATACAAATAGAGATTTCCAACAAGCCATCTTGGACCTAATTTGGTGAAGGGGAAGGCCTTCAAACTCAGCCTTGGAGTGGTGCTGCGCATCAAGCTCAGGGTGCTACGCATCAGGCAAAATTTTGGCAATTTTGTTCAAAAACTTAGAAATTCGCCTAGTTTTCTATCAGTTTGACTTTTTCTTCTCTCATGATAAAATTCATGATATAATATGATGCAAATTGATATACTATGATGTAAAAATGATGAAAAATGACTTAAGGAGGTATATACATCAGTTATAGGTGGTTTTGAGTTGAATGAATCAGTTTCCATAGTTTTAGAGGCAAGCTGTTCCACTGCCTATTTTTCAGTTCCTAGTTTAGATCTTGTTGAAACAACTCCTTGAATCATGGATTCAACCCCTGATGTATAGCATAGGTGGTTTGATGCCTATATCTTGTACTTTCTTAGTCATTTGTCAAGGTTGGACTCTTGTGGATGCATTGAGCTATTTTGTACATCACTTTTGCAGTTTGGCAAGGAAATAAACCAGGTTTTTGCAGCATTTTGTGGGATTCTTGTGGTAATGTGAATTAGCATTGTTTTCTTCTCATTTGTTCAGTTTATCTTATGTTTATGTGTGCCATGATCTCTCTCTTTTTGCATAACTAAATGAATCGAGTTTAAAAGGTGGAATCCATTGGTGTTTCAATGCTCTGCCTTGGGGTTTATTTAGTTTTGAATTTTTTCTACTGTTTGAAGAGGACTCATGACATTTGCATGCCATCTCTAGCTCCTAACCAGTATTTAGACTCACCATTACATTCATTTGAAAGTGCTGAAACACTTGCCTACCTCATCCCACAGAAACCTCTGCAAATCTGTGTTGATTTCCCGGACCCAAAGTTGCCTTCCCCATTTGATCCAGTAGACAACCATTAAAATCAAACAAATTTATTTGAGCAAACATACCTAGCCTAAGATCAACATTTATTTTTAGTCGTCTCAAGCCCTAGTTTCCATATTCTAATTGAGATTGACAAGGGGAGAGCCCTCTCTTGACCTAGTAGGGCTAGCTACTAGGTTAAGCATGGTTTGATGTTACCCTAGACCTGCCTTTCTTAGCTTGAGGTAGATTTAGGCCCTAACACATATAGTCAATAATCATTCCTTGAGGATTGCGTAGTTTTGACAGTGTGTGATATCAGAGTGTTCCACTTGGTTGAAGGTGAATCATCCCAGAGGATCAACGCAAGGAAATAGGAGCTTAGAGGGTAGAGAGGAAGGTAGAAGAGTAGCCAAGAAATCCTGTGAGCATCTGTGAGGATTGTACTGAGAGATGGCTAGCTGTATGATAATACAAATAGTGGCATTTTTAGCTGAGGCTTTCCCCAAATTATTTTCATGTGTATTGTGCAATTGATTCTTCTTCTTCTGGTTATATTGTTCAGCTTGATATTTAAGCTTCTGAAAATGGATAGTAGAAGTAGGTTATAGTATTCTTCTTTGATTTATATTGCATTATCGGGTTAACCTACACAGATTTTCTACATGGTACCAGAGCTAGATTTGTAGAAATATTCTACATTGGCCTACTTTGACAACTCAATATAGTTGGATCCTTTGTTGTTGGGTGTTCTTTCTTTGCGTGTCCATGATCTGATTAGTTGTGGCCTGTTCCATGCAATCTGGATTTAACTCTATAGGTGTGAGTTGTTTTGCAATGTCTGATGTGTCTAGGAATGGTGGGAAGTATGGTCGAAGGCGATCCACATTGAAAACTGGGTGCAAGCCAAGGAATGGGGGAATGCTGAGGTCAAATGCATTGTCTCCCACAACCTTGGTAATGGTGTACGAACCATGTCAGAGTGGTCAGAGTTTCTGATAGGCTCCAGTAAGGCATTCCTTTTGCAAATGCAACTAGACTTTGTCACCCACCTGAAAATTATGTGGCACTTGATGTTGATCATGTTGCTGCTTGTATTTGGAATTTGATTTCTCCATAATGTCGTGTACCTGCTGGTGGATATGTTGGATGTGCTCAATGAAGTTGTTTTCCTTATCGGTTTCAGACTGGACATGAGATAAATCTACTTGAGTAGCTACAAATGGTATGGCCACATCAATGGGACATATTGGCTAGAATCCTAAGCCCACCTGAAAGGGGCTGTGGCCAGTCGAGTTGCGGAAAGCATGGTTATAGTTGTGCTAGACATAGGGGAGGTTCTCATCCCATGTGTGTGGATGATTTGAGTTGTACATGCGTAGAATGTTTATGATCATCCTATTGACAACCTCTATCTGGCCATCAGTTTGGGATGGAAAGCTATGGAATTAGTGAGCTTGGTGTCCAACATCGACCAAGGACTGGACAAAAATGCATTAAGGATTCTGCTATCTTGATCGGAGATGATAGATTGTGGGATCCCAAAGTGTACCCACACTCATTCAAAGAATATTTTAGTAGTGGCTTCTGCTGTGATATTCTTCTTGTAGGCCGCCATAATGACCATCTTCGAGAATCTGTCGACGACCGTAAAAGCAAAATTGTTGCCATGCTTATTAGAAGGAAGGCCTGACATGTAATCCATGGAGATGGATTTCCAAGGTTGACTAGGGGTAGGCAGTAGAGTATAGAGGCCTTGCTTCTTGATGGTTGGTTTGGAAATGGTGCAAGCAGTGGAAGATATAATGGACTTCTCGACATCCTGTCAGAGATTCGGCCAATAGAAATACTTCTCCAATACTACCACCATTTTCTCGACCCTGAAATGCCCAACAGCCCGACTATAGTGCGCTTCCAAAATCATCTTCGCACACTTGCTTGAAGGAACACAAAGGTGACCCAGGTAGAATAACAGGGCATCCTGGAGGTGAAAATCTAGAACATGCTGACCCTCCAAGGGTGTATGGTATGTGTGGCCAAATTCTGTGTCGCTTTTGTAGAGAAGTGGCCAATTATAAGTCTCACGCCCACAAGAGTTGAGAATGGTGGTTAATGCCATGATTGGTGGGCGGTTGATGCAATTTGCAACATTATTGGTGCTGCCCTTCTTATACTTGATATTCAAATGGAATTATTGCAGTTATGTGGACCACTTCTGATGGTGATTATTCTGCAACTTCCCTTATGTTTGTATGAACTACAGGGGCTGGTGGTCTATGTGGATGATCGTTTCCTTCCCCAAAATGTAATGCTTCCATTTTCGGTAGGCATGCACAATGAAATACATCTCTTTTTCGTAAGTGGGATAATTCCAGATTGTGTCTGAAAGTGTCTCACTATGATATGCCACTGGACGCCCATGTTGAGTAAGGACTGCCCCAATATCATAGTCAGAGGCATCTATTTCAAGCTTAAATGGCCATTGCAAGTCTGGTAATGAGAGCACTAGTGCCAAGCAGAGGCGATGTTTCAACTCTGTGAATGCCTTTTGTTGAGATTTAGACCAAAATAATTTTGCTTTCGCTCCTCCCTTGGTGACTTGATTCAAGGGCCAAGTGATATGAGAGAATCCCAACATGAACCTACAATAGAAATTGGCAAGATCCAGAAAGTTGCGGAGATCTATCAGAGTGTTTGGAGCTGGCTAATCTTGAATGACTTGGATCTTGGTTGGATCCACATGCACCCCCCATTCATAAATAATTTATCCCAGATACTGAACTTGGGTCATGCCAAAAGTGCATTTCTCCAAATTTGCACATAGCTTGTGTTGCCGCAGTGTTTGGAGAACCCATCAGATGTGATGGAGGTGCTCTTCCCAATTATGGCTGAAGATAAGGATGTCATTCCAGTATACCACTAAAAATGAGTTGGTGAATGGCCACAAGATGTCATCCATCAACCTCATGAAAGTTGCAGGAGCATTCGTCAACCCGAAATGCATAACCAACCATTCAAAAAGGCCCTCCTTAGCTTTGAAGGCAATCTTCCACACATTGGAGGGTTCAATTTATACCTGGTGATATCATGACTTCAAATCGATCTTTTTGAAATATATTTCCCCCTTCAGTCGGTCCAGAAGGTCATCAATTCATGGGACCAGGTACCTATTCTAGACAGTGATCTTGTTCAGTGCCCGATAGTCAATACAGAGTCTCCAAGTCCCATCCTTCTTCAGTACCAACACGATCAGGCTCCCACAGGGCAATGAACTCAGTTGGATGTGACCTTTCTACAACAATTCTTGAATCTGCCTCTTGATTTTGTCATTCTTCAGAACAGAGCACTGATAGATTGGTCCATTGGGCAATGGTGCACCTGGGGTTAGATCAATGGAGTGCTTGACCTGAAAGTGCAGAGGAACCCCTACGGGGGAGATGAAGATGTTGTCGTACTCCTCCATGACCTTGTTCATCTATTGTTGTCATGCAGAGGCGCCTTGTATGGAGGTCTTGGCCACCGTATTCTTCTTTCCTTGAGGGCATATCATCAGGAAAACAAATTTCACAGTTTTGGAAATGAGCTTAGTGCATTGTTTCGCAGTAACCAAAGAGATGGCGCTAGGAGGTGCTACCTCCATTATCTTGTACAAATTATTTTCCAAAGTAACAATAACAACACGAGACCTGGACTCATACACAACATGTTGCTTCTGCAAGTATGGTTGGCCTAATAATACATCACAAACATCAAGGGGAGAAATGTCACACAATACCTCATCCATGAAGGGCTTGATGTTGTATGGAAGGCGACACTACTAGCTCACACGAAGATCCCGTGCTTGGTCAAGCCACCCAATGGTGTATGGTTGTGGATGTGTTGTAGTCGGTAAGCCCAACCACTTCATGACCTATCTCGAAATGAGGTTCTTTTGGCTCCTGCTGTCGACAATGAACTGTAGCGGGGAACCCTTTACCCACATCTGGGAGTGGAAGAGGCACTCCTCCTCCTTTGGATCTTCAGGTTCCTCCTTCTGGATCTTCGTGGTGGCAACAGGCATTGGGCTCTGCATCAATAATCTGCTTCCCTTTGTCATTCACCTTATTAGGTTCTAACTTGGAGTTGGAACATCCATCTGATTCTAAAGACTTTAGCTTGGCCATGAGTGATTGCTTGGTGCGATAATCACTTGTGTTGTGAGTGGAGCTCTTATGGAACTCACACCACTTTCCCGTGTCCTTCTTCAACTTTGCGATGTTGTTCTTTTCTTGCGGCTTTGGCGGGTTGTCCTGGGCCACGCCACCTTAGCTTTATCCTTTGTTCAGTGTTTGGGGGCACCTTTCCCTTACTTCAAATTCATAGATCCAAAGTCTTTCTTCTTTTGTTTAAACTTCTACTCGATCTTGACAGCATATCGGTATGCCATGTCGAGCGAGGAGATGTCCAGGAACTCCGTCTCATCCTGGATGTACTTGTGTAGGAATCTGCGGTATTTGAGTACCAAATGTAGCTCAAAATCCTTGATACCCAACTTTGTTCGGAGTGTATGAAAAATATTGGTCCCTTCCCTGCCACAGAGTGGTCCACTTTATGTATTTATCCTCATAGCTTTTGACAGGGTAGTACTGCTTCTTGATGGAATTCCAGAATGAATTCCAAGTGGGTGCTGTTGAGAACATTGATGCCTTACTTTCATCCTTCTACTCACAGTAGGTTTCCCACCAATCCTTGATGTGGGGGTAGCTTTGAGAAGAGTGAAAGTAATCTTTTCTCGGCCGAAAAAATCATGGACAAAAAAATACCCTTCTAGCAGATTTAATCATTTATCTACAATGCTTGCATCTATTGGACCCTCAAGTATGGGAATGTCAAAGTTAACTTGTACGTTAAAGGGTGCTGCACTTCCAGAGTAGTTGCTGGAAGTAGATGTGTCACCCCTGGGTAGCCGCTGAAGTATTTGGGCAATGTTGTCCATCATTGCGTTCCTTTGTCACTCGAGGGCCTCTTCAAGCACGATTTTGATAGGATCTCCTACCCCCTTGTCTTTCTTTTCATCTTCCATGGGAGGCCATCGGGATTTGCAAGGTTGGTCTTGCAGAGGTTCGACCAGTTCAAGCCCTAACTCCTTATAACCCGACCTCGTTGGGGACATGCAAAGAAAAACAGAGAAAGAGTAGACCGCTCTAATACCACTGATCTGGATTTAAATAAGAATGCAAAAAATTACGGATATAACCATAAATACAGATATGGAACATATATAATACTTCATTTCATTAATGTAAAATACTGAAATATGCTTACAAATAGAAATAGAAATCAACCAGCTAGGGCGATGGTAGCTTATCTCTGAGAAGAGATGTGGTAGCTACATGCCTCTGAACTGTGTTACAATGAGGCTCAAAGGCCTATTTATTGTTGATAAATGACAGAAATCCCTAAACATCCAAAAACCTAACCCTAGGAGATGAAGCTCCAAACGATGGGCCCCATTTTGGATAAATTGGTACATCAAATTCCCGGGGCCATACCTTTGGCATACGATATTCATTTGATGTGCACAATACCTCATTAGAAATATCTATCCGAGGACTACAATTTCGGGATGAGAAACATCGGTCCATGAACCCATGTTGCTCCCAGTTTTCCCAAAAAAACGTTGTTTGGGGCCTCAAAACGGCTCTGGAAGTTCAAGACCTGAATAACTGCCAAAAGTAGTAAATTGTGCTACAAATAAGGAAATAGAAAAACTGAAAGAAACAATGGTGGAGGTCCAAGTGGAATAGGCAGGTGGCCACCAATATCCACTTGGATCATTTTGATGCTTCAGGATATGGGATGGGAAGTGCGATAAAGTACTGTGTAACATATTCCCCCTAAAGAATGAAAGTAGAACAAGGAGTGATGGGTCAAATGCTTTTCAAGTCGAGGCAAGGACCCGAAAAAACACTGTTAGGAGACCTACAAATCAAGAATGATACAATATATATGGCATATATGATGTAAATATGCCCAATAATATATCTCTGAATAGGCATCTAACAATACATGAATCCACGATATGGGCGCAACCATCTGAATAGAAGGGATCATGTGTATAGACCCATGTCATGGACGCAACCATCCAAATAGAAGGGATCATATGTATGGATCCACGACATGGACGCATACATCCATATAGAGGGAATCATGTGTACAATCATGAATAACTAATAACTCCATGCAACCTGGATTTATGAGACGAAACCCAGAAACTACTTGGATCACATGTATTTCCATTGTTATGGATGAGAGTTAAGAAGGTTGCATTTAATTGATTCCTCTACCAATGCATGGACTTCCTTACTAATAAAATATCAACATTATTTGTAGAAATTTATTGTTAATCTATTTAGACTCAATACTTTATTGGTTTCAACATTTCCTTAACTACTTTCTCGACCTCTCCAAATGTTATCTCCATCATCAATGCTAAATTTTTCTCCTCACTTATCAATTTAGGAATATGGGCGATGATGCATGTGATTGCTTCATCCTTATTTAGATCCACTTCCATGAGTAGGTATTCATAGTAAGAGATCATATCATTCTTAATTTCCTCATGCTGAAGAAGTCTATTTCCATCTCTTCAATTAATAGAGAAAATTTGGTTGTTATGTTTGTGCTTAATCATGGCTTTATGGAAGAATTTGGTATTGCGCTCCCCCTTTCACAACCACTAAATTCTAGAAATTTTTCTTTAGAGAACTTCTTCTTGCTTATGCCTTTACGTTATTTCTTATGTCATGTGGTGTTCTTCCTTGATTAGTACCTCCAATTGTATTTATCTATTTATTTCTTGTTGGATCTCCTCCATATGGGATTCTAACGTGTGTTTCTCAACCAAAATACGAAAAAAAAACTCCTTGTTCCATTGTTTGATCCTAAATTTGAGGTATTTCAACTCAATTTGAAAGGTATCCATAAGATTTATGCCCTGGACTTCATTGTTCTACCACCATTCTTTGACTAAGGGCAATAATTCCTCTTTTTCAAGCCAAAATCTTTCAAACTTGAATGGCTTATTTTTGGGGATCATATTAAGATCAATCTTCAATATGACAAGCCAATATCTGAGTGTAGACACATCAAAAAAATTTCTTCTACAAACACATCCCTTCCTAATAACCCCTTTGAGAGTAAGAGCTCGGCCAAACAACATGCCACTTGGTGTGTTCCTCTATGACAATTACTCCAAATAAAGGCCTCATTATTAATATCTATGTATGTGACCCTTTTAACTCCTAGATAGTGTCTATAAACAATTTATAATATTGATCCAAACATCTAACTCCTCCCATTTTCTCCTCTAGGTGTTTTATTAGATTGAAATTCCCCCCTAGATTCAACAATCGTCCTGGTGAATGATTCTCAAACTAAGCATGTTAGATGAAAAATCATTTTTCTCCCCTAGGATTGAGGGGCCAACCATATAGAATTTCCTATTGTGTCTATTTACATGAGCTCACATCCTCTCCATCACCGCCCCATGATTTCTCCAATATTTACTCCTGATACCTTTGTTTCTTACAACAATAATAACCATGTTCTCTATTTTACAATACTATCCTTTAGGTACCTCAATTTAGCCCTAGTATTGAGGCCATGTATATTCCATGTGATCACTTTCATTAAGGATTTGGATAAATGAGGTGGAAATACTTTGTGATCTCATTAATCTACCCCCGAATTTATAAAAAAATCCCCAGTAGCTTTTATTACCTATTGTGTGGCTTTTTACCTTTTATGGCTCCGCTCTCCTGGTGCATGGCCCCTATTTTTGCAAGTCTGTGAGGTATCCCCCCTTGTGACTATGATTCCTTTGTGTTCCGATTTTTATTATAGGTGGGTATGCTTCCATTATGCATAAAAAGTGAAACAAAATCTTGAGCTCCTTTGTGGGGATGTTTATAGCCTCTTATTTTTCCCAAGTTTTAAGAAGCTCGACCATTTGTTTCTCATCCAGGCTAAGGTTTTCCTGTCGATCTACTACATCTAGGATCTTATCAGTGCTGGCGAGAAAATCCTTTAGATCTAGTGCATCATAATACTTTTTAGGGGTTTTCATTTAGGGTTTGGCTTATCCCTTAGAATGATTGCAATCTCCTCAATTCCATTAGTTGATCTGCATGCTTGGCCATAATTGTCTCTTCTTCTCCTCTGCCTGAAATTGGTTTTGGTTTGGGGGGGACTTTATCTGACTCATTCCTCTCTAGATACGACTTAAGAATCTAGCCATGTTGCTTTAATTTTCTTCAATTAACTACCTCCTAAAACTTGACATCAGTTTGGGGGCTAGATTGTGCCTATTTTTGCTGCCAAACCAACAAGAAATCATAATACAAGTGACCACACTCATGGCATATTCTAAATTTGAACAAGACATGCTCATAGTCTAGTGGCTCATTCTAGATCTCATCATGATATTCTAGATATATGGATTGTTTTGAAAGATAACGTTCCTCCTTGAAATGCATGAATAATCCAACATTGTTAATTAAATAAGAACCATTTCAAACATTCTCTTATGGTCTTCCAGATATACAACGGTTAATGTGAACAAACCCTTGGCCCTCAATTAATGTTCTGTTGGACCCACCAACCTCCATTTCTTTTGGATCAATTCTATTACATCTTGCTCCTTCGACTGAATGCCGATGAACTTACAGATTAGGGCATGATCCCTCATAAACTTCCATGATTCCTTTAGTTGATCATTGGAAATGATGGGCCAAGCAGGATTATATGCACATGGGATTTAGGAATCTCCGGTTGCTTGTCATCTAGGATTACGTCATCCAAAAAACATCATTTATTGGATCATATATCACAATAATTTGTGACTTATGTTCAATCTAATTCTCATGTATGTAAGCCTCGATTTGTTGAGATGAAGTTTTGTATATTCCAAGTTTGGTCCTCGCTTCTCATTTCATGGAATAAAATTGGAATCATTGAATATTTGTGAGCTATAGCATATTTTTCTCTTGTTTTTGTCATTTCATTTTCTCGATATATGGTTGTTTTCGATACATGTTATGCTTACCTCTTCGTTTCACTCACTTGTTTGGTTTTCTAGCTAAAATTAACACTAATAAGCATCAGTGGGCTTTGGGAGAGACCTATTTCTATAGAAAATGAATGACCTATCCTTCTGATAGTCTACAATGAAGTAAAATACCATGAATGAGAGATAATCGTTTTCCTATCTTCCATTAAAGGCCTATATAACTAGTGAATTCCATGATCTAGCTAAGTTTATTATATATTTGAAAAGTCTTTCTCCTGGAGAAGGAGATGAAGATGAAACAAATTTGCATTTCAACACCATAAAATTTTCAGTGGAATTTCATGAAAGTAATTTGAAGGAAATGTTGAGATGGATGTAAAACAATATTCTCCTAAAGCACAATCAAATAATCACTCTGGATAAAGCGACCAGGAAGCCACCATAGGAGAGATATTGAAAAATTAGAAAGGAGTGGGGAACAATGTTAGAGTCAACCGTGATATCAGTGTAAGATCTTCTCAGTATATTTGCACTCATGCTTCCAAAGCATTGAGAGTTCCCTCTTCTACAACTAAATATCATCATTGTAAGTCAAAAATCCCAAAGGACACCACAATCGAAGGATGAGGTTTGTTGTATCCACTTCCATTCAGTTGTATAGCCTACAAGATAGATTAGGCATTCAACAACCAAGAAAGGTATTAGAATGGATCATCAGTAAATCAAAATGTGCTGTAAATAGAATGCCTATACCATCCTCTTTATCTAACTTATATTGCAGGTCATGTAATACTATTCGAAACAATGATGCAACAATTGTAGATTTCATTTCAACCTCAGAAGGAGCAGATGGAATATTTTAGTCTGTATTTAAAATTTTACCATTCTCAATAGAGAAAGAAAATGAGATGGGTTCTAAAGAAATGTTTATAGAAGAAAAAAATGGGAAGATCTGAATGTTGCTACAATGAATGTTCCCCGTATTTCAATGCTCCAAAATAGGATAGAAGCAAGTGCCCTTATTCCTCTATGCATTGAACGAAAGTGGCTCCACCCTTTAGTGCTTCTGAAGAAGGGAAATAGACAAGAGGGAATCACATTGACAAGTCCTTTTTAGGAAAAAAACGAGATCATAAAGACAAAATTCCTTTCCAAGAACAAGCAAATGCAATTTTGGAAGTCTATCGATGGTAAAATTAGTGATTCTTTTGCCATGAGAAAATGCTTTCATTCGATGATTTGTAAATATAATTCGATTTGTTCTTTAAAAATTTTGAAGAAAAATTTTCACCAATAGAATATTTCTTACTAGATACTCTTCTGCTTTCTTTTCTTTAGAGTTTGGCATTGTTATCTTAGTTATTTTCATGGGCAGATTTTATTCTTTGTGGTGATTTTGTTTTGTATCAATTGGCACAGTCAGTGGTCTAAAAATTTCATTGTTCCATAAGTTTTCAACTCAAACTCTTACCTAGACCTTTGGGTAAGCGAGTCAATGGTTGGGCGTGAAGAGCAGTCAGATCGAAAGTTACAGTGGAAAGAAAATAATGATATCGACCCAGACCTAACTATAGTCAGTTATTCGGCCTCAGAGCACATGTGGGATGTTTTAATCCCTAGCACTATGGAATCCAACCGCCAACCTATTTGGGAAAGAACTTGTTTTATTCAATAAGAAATGGTTTTATTTTTGTAATTTGTTTTTAATTAAAGCATTCATCTGAGACCTTATTGGCCTAGAAGGTGTGATGCAGGTTTGATTTGAAGGTGTCTATCCTGTCGTGGGCCTCCTGCACTTATATTTTGTTACGAAGAATTTGTTATTGGTGATATTAATTCATGCAAAGAATGAATGAAACTACAACGTAGTAAAGTTATGTGTATCATGGTAGGAATTTGTTGTAAATATATGTCTAAATTATAAATTTAAATTGTAAAATCTACATAATTTCATAGACATTGATAATAAAATTAAGCTACATCCCATTATCAAAATGGGGAATAGTATCATGGTTATTTGTGTGTGTGTGTGTGTATATATATATATATATATAACCTTTTGAATAATTAAATTCTAAATTTATGTGATAACAATTTTATGAGAAAAATGTTTCGTTTTAATCGATTTTATATGAAGAAATAAAACAAGAAGTTAAATTTGAACCATTATAATATAAATTTGGAAACCACAACTCTGGCCTTAAAATTTTTAACTGACTGTTGTTAATATTAGCACACTTTTGGTTTAATAGATTTATGCCTTTTTTCAGGAATGAGAGATGATTTCAAGGCATATTCGTTTGTCTCGGTCAGCTTATTCAAACAGTCCTTGTGAGAAAACCAGTGTGGAGGAAGAGGCTCACAGCCTCTCAGCAAGAGAATATGTGCTAGAAATTCATTTGTCTTTTTGATTCTTTATATTTTTGTTAATATTTTCTTCTGTTTAAAGGTGGCTTGTAACATTAGCATTCATTGTACTGAATTGTAACTGATAATACTAGTCTTCAGTCCAATGGCATAATTTATTTCAATTGTCTAACACCAACATCAATATTCCACAGTGACACAGGTGGCATAGGAGGGAGTTCTTCTTAGAGGGAACACCTTACGACACAATTACTTGGAAAAATGTTTAACTTTGTCTTTTTCTTTCTATGTTCTCCGCTTTGATTTCTTTCTCCTTATTAATATGGGTGAGGGATGTGAATTTTTCTTTATAACTTCTACAAAGAATGGAGTTTCTTAGACTTTAGGGATCTTTTCATCCCCCATTGGTTCCTTGTTTTCACTTTTTCTTCTTTTGGCATCTCCTCTTCTAATTTTGATTTCCTCTCTTTTTCTTGCTCATCGATTTTCTAAGGGGGTGGAACTTGCTTCAAAGGGGATTGTGATTCTTGTGTACTTGGTAATCTCTTCGCAAAGTGGCTATACTCATGACAAGTATTATAATTGAACATAATCTGTTTGTAATCAAGAGCTTGAATATTACTCCAACCTTCCATATCATGTTGAATCACTTTTGAGATGCCCATTTATATGTCCACTTCCACACAAAATTTAGAAAAGTGTACATTCTCCATTTTATCTCTACTTGTCAATGACACAACCTATCTTATCTCTAATAATTTTCAAAGTGGATTAATCCAAAAAAAATCATAAGGAGATGTGGAAGCCTAATCCATATAGGGGACACCAAGAATTCCATATTTGGATTAACATCAATGGTACAATGTGAAAGAAACATTACCCTAAAAACCTTGAGGTATGGGCCAAATGTGAAAATTTGTTTTCCCTCCTCTTTGTTTTTAAATGAGAACAAGAAAAAACGATAGCAAAATAAATAATTTGAGAATGAGAATTCCAATTTTCTCTGTCCCTGTTATCTAGGAAATCCTTTCTACTGATAGAAGTGATCCCTCTAGTCAAATAAGTGGATCTAGTAAGAACTAAAACAAATACATGAAAAACTCTCCTAGTCTAAATCAGAATGACATGAGAGAGGAAATATGGCCTACATCACTCCTATGCGGTTTCTTTTCAACGGTGATCTCGATCTCCTTACTTCCTAGCTCGATCCTTGCTATTCTGTTGTGAATGAATAACTGCAAGAGAGTTCAAACAAAGACAACAAAGGAAAAACATATCATATGCATTCTAATGTAAACCATACGATAAATTAGGGAGCATCATACTAAGCAAGTAGTCATTTACACGCTTATGGAAAGTAAACACATGAAGTATTTACTAATAGAAAATGAGGGAAGCATACAACCATATGAACCTTGATGTTGGTAGCTTCTTTTGGATGAGTTTCCAAGTCCAAGCCAAGACCTTCAAGAACTCCTTCTTGTTGGTAAGACGAGAAATATTTAGGTATATTTTCATCATAGGAATGAAACCAAACAATGACCAACCAATTGGGGATAGAAGGGATTTCATTTATAGGAATGGAGAGGGAGTTAGGGATCCACAAAAGGGGGAAGAAGGCCCACATCTTAAGGGGAATATCCCTAAAGGTAGGATAAAGGACTCAAAATGGGAGAACTTGATCATATACTTATTCAACGATATCAAAATTGTTGTTCTTGATGCTTCTAGTAAGAGAAGAAACTCCTCCATTTTAGGAAAAACTTCTAGAATAGGTTTAGCATGGGGTGTCCTATCAAAAGCTGCACTTTCAACACTAGGTCATTATGCTACAACAATCCATCAACATGGGCCAATAGTGGTGTAAAAGGCAATGATCCTAGAAACTGGGTTTTTAGGTAAGCTTCTTCAAAATTCTCTTAGGTCAATTTTTCTTCCCTTCTTCAAGGATGATTCTGTATGTGTTTCATGGTGAATACACTAGCAATTTTAATCATTTTGGTGCTTCAGGATATGGGATGGGAAGTGTGACAAAATACTGTGTAACAAGTGGCCCCTAAATCATGAAGAGAGAATAGGGAGTTATGGGTGAAATGCTTTACAAGTCAAGGTAAGGACTAAAAAAAACACTGTCAGGAGACTCACAAATCGAGCATGATACATTATATCTGACATCTTTGATGTAAATATGCCTAGTACTACTTATGAATAGGAATTTAAAAATACATGAATCCACGACACGGGCACAACCATTCGAATAGAAGGGATCATGTGTATGGACCCATGACATGGACATAACCATCCGAATAGAAGGGATCATATGTATGGACCCACGACATGGATGCAGACTTCCATATAGAAGGAATCATGTGTATAATCATGAATAACTAATAACTCCACGCATCCTGGATTTATTAGATGAAACCTAAGGTCTTCATCTCTGTATTGATCCAAGCAAAGTATGAATCCTACCATGTGAATAGATGTGTCAAAGTTGAACATGATAGAAAACCACCCGATTACAGGTCAATGATGTGAACTGTTAACAGGCACAAGAGAAACCACCAATAATGACAATGGCTCTCAAGGTACAACAACACAATCCTTAAGTGTGAATAAGGAAGCTAAAGTCGAACACTTGTAGAATCATCCTTTTGAAGGCCAATGATGTGAAGCTATCATCGAATGTGAAGAACTTTCCATTGAGGCATGCAAGCTTCATGGTACTGAAAGGGAGTTTCATATCGTTTTCTTGGATGATGACCTGAAGTCGACAAGAAGTGATCTGTCGAAGGAGGTCCATAATGTTTCCGACATCATTGACATGAAACAAAATATAGAAGATAGTAGGTAAGAGTGATTCAGGATTGTTGCAGAAAGGTCAAACATGGTATAAGTAGTAAAATGCATATGGGACTTCTCTTGAACATATTGAAGACATGACTCTAGAGTTTGGCAGCATTTGAAACAATCATAGGATCAGAGGTCATGATGACAACATGATATAATCATATGAAAGGAAAACAAATTCCCAAAACCTAGGAAGGCAAGTGAGGAAGTGATGATAATCCTAACCTAACACAAGCAATAAATAAATGTCATGTTCAAGAGTGACACGCTGCCTTTACAGAAAATATAGGACATGTTCACTTCCATTTTCCCCACTATTTCTAGTGAGCACCTCATTATTTTTTATCACAAGCTTGAAGAGGATAACATATGCTTGTCATATAAGTTCATCCTTTAGATGAATCCATCCTAGTAAGTTTTAACGTGCCATAAGAGGGAGTAACTCGGTCTCGTCATGGTGACAAGTCCTTCGTCGTTTCAGTTTTACGAGTCCAACGAAAATGTAACTCGACATCTTTTTCATGTTTAGAGAGTTTGAAAAAGAGGCAAAAAGAAAACTCCATAGTTCCCTTTTTTTAGATAGTCTATCGAATCTGAAAAAGTAGAAAACAATATTCAAGGGAACCTCTTAGCCATGTGTGACCAAGGTATTCCTTTTTCATACATTAGTCTATATTAGTCTGGAAAAGAGTAAAACTTATACTGAGTAGACATCTTTTCATTTTCTTTAACGAGTTCGAGAAGACAAGTGCTTGAAAATATTTTCATGTTTTAAAAGTCTAAAAAGAGCTAAAAGAGAACTTCTCCTGGAGGAACGAGTAGTATAAAAGAATAGCAATTGGTTCTAGTCATGATGGAATTGCTCAAAACATGTAAATGTCAAGAGGTTTGCTAATAATACCACTCATTGCAGATGTTCCTCAGGCAAGGGTAAAACAACCAAGTGAAAGCATATGATTGACCAAAGAGATGGTGACGATGGAACAAAAAAACCAAGGCTCATCTAGCAATACATGCTGATAAAAATGACAATCATGAGAGGTAAAGTGGGAATGGTTTCATTTTTACACAAGCTTGAAACATGAGAAAAAAAATTCTTGGATTTGGTTTCACTTTTACACAAGCTTGAAACAAAGATAAACTATGCTTGTGATGAGTTTGTATGCCCCCAACGTAATGACTCAATTCGAGGTACATGCCCCCCAAGCTTCATTTCATTCACCTAAGTAGACTACTGGTTACTAATAGGTGGATGGAATGAAGGTTCACTTACGAGATCAAGTGAAAGACTAGACTAGGTTTTTACGAGAACTAATCAAAGACTCAAATTGGAAGGGGGTTTGTTTCATTTTCTAATGAGCTTGACGCAAGAAAATAACTATGATCATGACACCTTGTTTCATTGTTTAACGAGATTGACACAAGTAAAGGAACTTTGCTCTAACACCTTGTTTCTTTTTTTAATGAGGTTGACGTAGTAAAAGAAATATCCTCATGGGGACCTATTTAATTTTTTAACGAGGTTGACATGGTAAAAGAACTATCCTCATGGGGACCTATTTCATTTTTTAATGAGGTTGACGCAGTAAAAGAACTATCCTCATCACCTTGATTATGGACTATAAAAGACCATGGCTTCCAAGAGTTTCTCATTAGAAGGGAGAACAACATTCTATAAGGGATACTTGTCAAGGGATATAATGGAAAGATCTGGTTCCAATGTTCCCAGTACATGATGCACTATATCACTGACTAGATCATCAATAGACGTGAGCATGGAGTAGGTGGACACATAATTAACCCGTGGCAGGGGTGATACCACTTGTATACAAGGACCATTTAGGGTATATGGTTGATCGAGTGTAAAATTAGGACCAACGAATGAAACATGATCAATGGTCTCAATTATTCCTTCATGCGGGAAACATACAACATGCAAGGGAGAAGATACAAGAGCTCCCATGACATAAACATAGTCACAATCGAGGACTAATTAAAATCCAAAAGACCTTAGACAACCATCACGTCGAGATAGATGATTTTTCCTCCCAAAGTAATAGGAAACTTAGGAAGGATCCCTAATGGTTGACTGGTTCCTCTGTTAAAAGCTAACAGATTCTGGGTAACGAGCAAAAGTTGCAGAGAACCTAAATCTTGCCAAGTAGTTGAAGATATAGTACTAAAAAATGCACCTTCATCTATGATTGTGCCAGGTACGGGTATGTTATAAGCCTGTACTGTGATTTGAAAAGGCACATAAGAAGGAAGGGGACATCCTATTAGTCTACTCTAATCAAAGAAAGTGACTAGACTACTTGGAGAGGGTGCCATCGGAATGGGAGAACTGCCCTCTTGTGTTATGGGAATGACAGATCCCTGTATTGTGGGAATATGAGGATCACCCCCCTGTACCATGGGAACAAGAAGATTGCCCCCTAATTCTTTGGAATCTGAACCAAAAAAACTTGAGAGGTACTAACTTCACTCTTTACAAGATAGATATGATCAACTGCAAGTGGAATTTGATCAACCATTTTTTCGACCAATGGTTGGTCTGAAACAGACTCGTGGGATTCCCTTTTAGAGAGAGTGGGATTGACGAGATATGAGTTATGTTCAATCACTTGATCAACTAGTGGAGGTTCAAGGGAAAGCTTCCGATAACCAGTCGTAAGACGAGGTTGAGAAGGGGTAAGGTTATCCAACATGTTTGAAGCTTCATCCATACGAGTAAAAAGGTGAATAAGATGATTCCCTTTCCATAACTTACATGGAAATTTGAATTTTCCCTTTTTTCCCTTGGGGTTTTACTATCACTAGTTGAAGGTTTATCACTAGCATGATCTCCAGAGGTTGATGACAAAGGTCGATGTGAACCTGTGGACCACAGTTCTAATATCTTGGGAATACTAGGACATTCTAAAAGAAGGTAATCACCCTTACAAAGCTTGCAAAGGAATTTCACTTTATGAGGTTTATTAGAAAGTTCTCAACATCAGTTGCATCAATAACATCGACTTCTTGGTTTCCCCCTTACTTATTTTTCTTCTTCTTCTTATCCACCTGGTTACTAACTTGCATGTTTTCACCAGATGAAGAAGAAGAAGAGGAAGAAGACCGAATGGGTGAAGAAAGAAAAGGGTCAACTTTAAGATCAACTGGAAGTTGATGTGGTTTAGGTGGAGGGGAGCATGGTTGAAGAGAAATTTGGACATTCGGAACCATCGGGGTCAAAAATAACCAAACTGGAAATGATCTGGATTTAAACAGGAACGCAACAAATTAAAAAGATAACCATAAACATAGAGATGCAGTGGAAATAATACTTCATTTCATTAATGTAAAATACTGAAATATGCTTACAAACAGAATTGGAAACAAACCATCTAGGGCGATGGTAACTTATCTCTGAGAAGAGATGTGGCAGCTACATGCCTCTGAACTATGTTACAATGAGGCTTTAAGGCCTATTTATTGTTGAGAAACAATGGAAATCCCTTAACATCCCAAAACCTAACCCTAGAAGATGAAACGCCAATTTGTGGGCCCCGTTTTGGGTAAGTTGGTACATCAACTTCCTGGGATCGTAACTTTGGCACCCGATCTTCGTTTGATGCATACAATAGCTCATTAGAAAGGTATATCCAAGCACTACAACTTTATGATGAGAAACATCGGTCCATGGACCCATGTTGCTCCCAGATCTCCCAAAAAATGTTGTTTAGGGCCTCAAAATGGCTTTGGAAGTTCAGGACCGGAAAAACGGCTAAAAATAGTAAATTGTGCTACAATTACGGAAACTGAAAAACTAAAAGAGACAATTGTGGGGCTCAAAGTGGTATAGGTGGGTGGCCACCAACATCTACCTGGATCATTCCTCCCCCCTTAGGAAACAATGGTCCCCATTGCATTGAGTTCCTCCATGAGATGAGGAAACTTTTGTTGAACTTGGTCCCTAGTGAGCTGTTCTGCAATCTATGATGTATCTGGTAATGGTGGGAAACATGGTCGAGTGCAGTACAAATTGAACACTTGGTCCAGGCGAAGGAATGGAGGAACTCTGTGTTCCAAAGCATTATTTCCCATAGCCTTGGTAATGGTGTAAGGACCATGTTGATGTTGTCGGAGCTTCTGATGGGCTCTTGTAAGGTGTTCCTTCTACAGATGCAACTAGATTTTTTTGCCCACCTGAAGCTTGTGTGGTACCCCTATGGGTGAGGAGAATTTGTTCCTATGTTCTGTCATGACTGTATCCCTTTGTTGCTGCTGCTGTGTGGAGAAACCCTTTGCGAGGGTCATGGATGTGGTGACGATCTTCCCCTTACTTTGTGAGCAAACCAGACAGAAAATGAATTTCTTAGTCTGGGAGATGAGCTTGTTGCCTTTCTTAGCAGTGATCAAAGAGGTGGCAGTAGGTGGGGCTACCTACAGTATCCTGTATAATGAATTATTCAGAGAAACAATAACAACACGAGACCTTGACTCATACACAACATGTCGCCTCCACAAGTATGGCTAGCCTAATAATACATCACAAACATCCATAGGTATAACATCACAAAATACCTCATCTGTGAAGGGCTTGATGATATAGGGAAGGCGACACTGTTGGCGAACTTGAAGATCTCGTCCTTGGTGAAGCCACCCGATACTGTACAGTTGTGGGTGTGGTGTAGTTGGTAGGCCCAATTGCTTCACGACCTCTACCGAAATGAGGTTATTTTGGCTGCCATTGTCGATAATGAATTGCAGCGGTGAACCCTTCACCCAAATCTGTGAGTGAAAAAGACGCTCCCCCTCCTCTGGATCTTTAGGCTCATTCTTTTGGATCTTGGCGGTGGCAACAGTGACGCTGGGCTTCACATTAATGATCTTCTTCCCTTTCCTGTTCCCTTTGTCGAGTTTTGACTCAGGGTCAGAATATGCATCTGATTATGAAGCCTTCAACTCTGCCACAAGCGATTACTTGGTCCAACACTCACCTGTGTTGTGAGTGGGGCTCTTGTGGGACTCACACCACTTTCTTGTGTCCTTCTTTGATTTTGTGGTGTTGTTCTTTTCTTGCAGCTTTGATGGGTTGTCTTGGGTTACCCCGCCTTGGCTTTGTCCTTTGGTCTTCGGATTCGCAGATCCAAAGTCTTGCTTCTTCTGTTTGAACTTTTGCTCAATTTTGACAGCATATCGGTACGTCGTGCCGAGCGAGGAGATGTTCAGGAGCTCCATCTCTTCTTGGATGTATCTGTGTAGGCAGCCATGGTATTTGAGTACCAGATGTAGCTCAGAATCCTTGATACCCAACTTTGTGTGAAGGGTATGGAAAATATTGGTAAACTCTGGCATGTCTTGGTCCCTTCCCTGTCGCAGTGTGGTCCACTTTATGTATTGATCCTCATAGCTTCTGATAGGGTAGTATTGCCCCTTGATGGCATCTCGGAATGAATCCCTAGTGGGTGCGGCTGAAAACAGTGAGCCTATACTTTCATCCTTCTGCTCGTAGTAGGTTTCCCACCAATCCTTGACATGGGGGGCTGCTTTGAGAAGAGCAAAAAGAATATTTTCTCGACTAGAAAAATCATGAACAGAAAAAAAACTCTCTAGCAGATTTAACCATTTATCGACAACATCTATGTCTATCTGACCCTCGAATATGGGGATTTCAAAATTAACTTGTACCTTAAACGGTATGGCATTTTGAGAGTAGCTGTTGGAAGCTGATGCGTTGCCTGTGGGTAGCCACTGAAGGATCTGGGCAAAGTTGTCCATCATTGCGTTCCTTCGTCGCTCGAGGGCTTCTTCGAGCAAGATTTTGATAGGATATCCTGCCCGCTTGTCTTTCTTTTCATCCGCCATGGGAGGCCGTTGAAATTTGCAAGGCTGGTCTTGCAAAGGTTCGACCAGTTCAATCCCTAGCTCCTTATATCTTGACCTTGTTGGGGACATGCAAAGAAAAACAAAAAAAACAGACCGCTCTGATACCACTGATCTGGATTTAAACAGAAACACAACAAATTACAGAGATAACCATAAACACAGAGATGCAGTGGAAATAATACTTCATTTCATTAATGTAAAATATTGAAATATGCTTACAAACAGAATTGGAAGCAAACCAGCTAGGGCGATGGTAGCTTATCTTAGAGAAGAGATGTGGCAACTACATGCCTCTAAACTGTGTTACAATGAGGCTTGAAGGCCTATTTATTGTTGAGAAACAATGGAAAACCATTAACATCCCAAAACCTAATCGTAGAAGATGAAACGCTAAATTGTGGGCCCCGTCTTGGGTAAGTTGGTACATCATCTTCTCGGGATTGTAACTTTGGCACCCGATCTTCGTTTGACGCGTACAATAGCTCGTTAGAAAGATCTACCCGAGCAATACAAATTTGGGAAGATAAACATCGGTCCATGGAACCATGTTGCTCTCAGATTTCCCAAAAAACGTAGTTTAGGGCCTCAAAATTGCTCTGAAAGTTTAGGGCGTGAAAAACTACTAAAAATAGTAAATTGCGCTACAATTACGAAACTGAAAAACTGAAAGAGACAGTTGTGGGGGTCCAAGTGGGACAGGTGGGTGGCCATGAACATCCACCTGGATTCGGAAAACCAATACTAAATCTAGGAAGGGAAAAACTTGCCATATAGGGAGCACCAACATTTCCAAAAGAAGGAAAAGGCCCTGAGATTCCCGTCAGAAGGGTTTCCTTGGTTGGTAGACTCAGGAACTATTGCCATTAGTCTCAACCTATGATCTACTAAGGATTATTTCCATAGGAAGGGTATTATTCCATGGTCAATTAATTGATTTTAGAACTTAACAAAAATAAATCAATAAGGGGTAACTAGGCATAAAGGTTTACCAAGTGAATTTCAATGTACATCTTAGCGAACCAAGGACTTAACATATGATAGCCAATCTCCCCGATTTCTATGTTCGATGTATCACGATATAAAAGGTGGAAGACTCAGTTAGAGATGGATGAATAACAACCTATTTGGGACTCCCAAAGTATACACGGAGGTATGTGGGAGTGCAGTCCATAGTAGTGATGTCTAATGCGTAATTGTTCGATGGGAGTGTTCCCATATATTTACCATGCATGGAGTGCCTCTGATATACCCAAAAGTAGTGGAGAATGATCTTATACACTTTAGTACATGGAATGGGATTTCACCCCCAGGATACAATGCTGGAAAACAATGACAAATCCTGCGTTTAATGAAACCAGAACACGTCTCTAGCCTAGACCTCTAAATTTTTTCGTTAATGACAAATGCTCCTTAGGTTAATTGAGATAAATTTTAAGTTTATCTTCAATTAAGTTACAGTTTTAAATATCAAAGATAGATTTCACCTGAACACCTATGATGCAACTAAATTATTCTTTTCGATTCAATGAAAGCTATCTAACATAGGGAAGAGGTTCACACATTGATGCAACAATTAAGTATGCAACAAACAAGTTATCCTAACTAGAGCTTTCACCTTCACTATTTCAATTAACCCAACAAAAGAAAAATGAGATACTGTTTATTAACATTGAGTTGCATGAATCTTTCACTTTCCTTTTCAACACTCTCAGCAAAGTAAAATGGAATTCTATTCAAATGCACCTACACGAATTGTTTTGGGCCTTGTAAAAACCCTCACAAGACACCCTACAGTTGACTATGCACAAGAACAATATAACTGTCCACAAATAAAGGAAGACACCACTGTTTGACTACACTATTCTTAGGAGTATTTTAGGTTGGGGTAGAAAGCCTATGCTAGGCCTCTTGGCCTTCCAAATTATGCCTCTAACCCGCTGTTGTAGAAAAATTTCTAGCGGCCCAAACATTGAAAAACTACACACTTAAGAAAGCACCAAATTCCACTCAAAATTACTTCTTTATCTGCGGCCTAATCTGGCAAGGGAGACACCTTATTTTTGCCCATAAATATTTCCTTGAGAACCTTCCTAGCTGCTTCAGATCTACGACCTTCTCCATAGAGGAATCCACACCAAAATGTAGAGAAACCCTCTCCAAAACTTAGTTTCCTTGTCTCCTTTCTCTTGCCTTAGAACCACACTAAATCGCAGAGGTATGATGATGTGAATTCTCCCTTAGGATATGCCATAATGCCTCACAAAAGTCCTCCTTTTATACCTTCATGTGGGGCTTCAACAAACTCCTCCAAGAGGGCTTACCAATTGTGATAAGGTCACTAAAACATCAAGACGACCTTAAATTTATGCCACAAGCCCACACAATATCTTCAAAAATTCATATCTCTTCAACGACAGCTCAAAATTAGATGATTCTCAATGCATTGGATTCATTTTGTCATCTGCTGTCATCCTCATTCATCACATGTCACAGTGTGTTCATGGTTTTGGCCCAAATCATGATGGGTGAAAAACCATAAGCTTAGGTTTCAAGCCCACAAGGATAGTTATGGAGCTCTTTACTCAAAACCTCGATCCTCAAGGCTTGGAGTAACTCCCAAGCTACAAAAATCAAAACTTCCTCTTAGCGAGGGAGGTCCTTCCATGACTAGGAAGTAACCATCATCATCCTCGGCAACATTAGCCCATTTGGTGTCCATCACTGTAGAATACCTTGTAGAATGAACCTAATAATATTGGTAGGGCCTCTACCTCATCACATTTGAACTTGAAGATCCAAAACCTCCATAGGGATGCTCCCTCTAAGGCTAGACTCCCTCTGAGCCTACATGATATCCACTGGCTCAGTCCTTCAAGTGCTCATCCTCCTGGATCAAATACTAATCATGCAAATCCCTCCAATCTTGGATATGAAACATCATGATTCGATGAAGACTCTAGGATGCCAATTTGTAGTTCATCACATGAAGCCATCTCGATCAACCTAATCTCATCTAAGCCAAAGTAACGCTTGAGCTATTCCAACCGTCCATGACAAATCTAATCTGCCCTACTACAAATTGTTATTTACTAGACTCACCACTAATCCACCATAACTCCCAGACAATCTCACTTTCAAGCCAATCAAGACCACATCTCCATGTCTTTTGCTGAACCTTCTGCTCCACGATCTAGACACTCACAAATCACTTTGAGTTGCTTCACTGTGCACACTCTGATTCACTGTCCCTCAAAGTAGCTCAGAAACACTATGATAACATGTTCTATTTCGATGACCTTGGTGTCTGGGAAAGAATCTTAAAATATCTAATGATACCAATCCAAGAATCTCAACGATACTACTTTCCACAACATAATATAAACAAAATTAAATCACAGATGCACAAAATAAGGACAACTTCTTACAATTTTCAACCCAACTTTTTTATATTAAACAACATATAATACAATAGTTTAGGGCTCACGTACAAGGGATAATGCCCTCAAAGATCCACTAGTACAAGAATAAAAACTGGGGCTTGGTGTTAGTACATTGGTGACCAATATGCCCTCAACAAGATACTTTGACCATCTGGCTATTGCATGCTTTCTCAACTCCTCTCTATTATACCTTGTACCTACCTGGTCCTTTGGATCCTAATCTACAACATTGCCTCTATTAACGATCCAAGTCCATATAGTCACTGAACCTCGGCTATCCATTATGCTCACTAGTTAATCATTCGTCCATCAATGCATCAATAAAATTGAGACTCCTGCCGAGTTGTTCATAGCTCCACTTGTGAAAAACTCTCAACTGCCTATTGCTGCTCCCCAACTACTTTGGGAATTCATCCCACTATGGTCTTCTTGTGTTGCTCCAATGAAGACCAACATAGGGCATGGAGGACTGCCACCTATCACTGGAAGATGTCCATCTCCCATAATAACACGGGCTAGGAGGATTGGCCATCATCTTCTATATAGGTCTTTCTCCACACACAAGTTTAGGACTCCACAAACTACTCCTAGTTAATCAGGCCTTTGAGCTCAACAAATCCCACTCTAGTAACCACCTAGGTCCATGAAGATGTTGCACACTGGGCTTCAACTTGAGAATTATCACATTTTCCTCCAGCAAACCATAAATTCTCAATCCAATGTCCACACTTGGCCTACTGTCATGTTTCCCTCCAGTAGTCCATGAGTGACCAATCCTTGTTGTAGAATCTACTCCTAGTTAGGGCATTTGACACCTATGAAGCCCTTCCTATTGGCTACCAACATACTTCTCTTAGAACACCCATTCACTTGCAAGTCACATCAACTCAATAGGACTAAAATACTTATGCTATGCAACCTCCTGCTGCTTCTCATGACACATACATTCAATTGTTGATGTAACTTCCCATAGGATTGCCATCCACTTAACATCCAACTATCACCAAGGAGTCATCTGCAACCACAACTTGTTGCCACCTCCTTCCCTTAGAATATGTGCATTCATAGGACTGGTTAGGGCACACAACAACAACCCCAAACCATTGTCCCATACCGGTGTGTCAAATTTTTCCCTTCGCTATTCACTCTAGGTTGCTTGAATGTTGTTTTGGGCCTTGTAAAAACCCTCACAAGACACCCTACAGTTGACTATACACAACAAAAATATAATTGTCCACAAATAAAGGAAGACACCATTTTTTTACTATGTTATTCCTCAAAGTATCTGTGGCTTGGGTAGATAACCTATACTAGGCCTATCAACCCTCCAAATTATGCCTCCAACCTACTGTTGTAGTAGCACTTTCCTACGGCTCAAGTAGTGATAAACTACACACTTAAGCAAGCACATAATTGCACCCAAACTTAGCTTTTTAGTTGTCGCCTGATCTAGTAAGGGAGACACCTTAATTCTTCCCACAAATACCCCCTTAAGCACCTTCCTAGATTCCTTAGAGCTGTGGCCTTCTCCACAAATAAATCCCTGCCAAAATGTAGAGATACCCTCTCTAAAACTCAGTTTCCTTGTCTCCTTTCTCTAGACTTAGAACCACACTAAATCATAGAGGTATGTTGATGTGAATTCTACCTTAGGATATGCCATAATGACTCACACAAGTCCTCCTTTTATACCTTCATGTGGGTCTTCAAAAATTCCTTCAAGAGGGCTTTCCAACTTTCATAAGGTCATTAAAACATCAAGCCAACCTTAACTTTGTGCCAAAATCCCACAGGATATCTTCAAAAATTCATATCTCTTCAACAATAAATTGAAATTGGATGATTCTCAATGCATTAGATTCTTCTCATCATCTACTATCATCCTCATCCATCACATGTTGCAATGTGTTCATGGGTTTGGTCCAAATCAAGATGGGTGAAAAGCTCCAAGCTTGGGTTTCAAGCACACAAGGCCACTTGCGGAGCTCCTTCCTCTAAACCCTCAATCCTCAAGGCTTGGAGTACCTCCCAAGCGACAAAAATAAACAATTGTGTTATGTAGAACTTATGACTATAGAAATTATGAGAAAAAGCTTAAATTATTCCCTTCCACTTTTAAAGTTGCAACCTTTCGATGGTTCATGAGCCACAAAGGAGATGACATCAACACATTGGTAAAAAATGTAATAAAATTCCAATAATAAATAGTAAGGCTAGTGTAGAGAGAGGGATACTAGAGACAAGATATTCAGAATGATCCAAGGAGAAAATGATTCTCTATAAGATTTTGAGGAAATATTCTAGCTGGGTTACAAAAGGGCACATAATTACTCCTTGGATCCAAAATCCTTGAAGCTAGTCGTACAATGAAGAGTCAAGGATGGAATCATGGAAACAATTAACTTACTAGCCAATGGAGACATATATCAACTCGTGATGATATCAAAAAGGTATTAAAAATCCATTCAAGGGCTACTAGAAAAAGGAGGTAGACCAAAAAAAAGTTTGTAAATCCTTCTTCCTCCTCCCTAATTACTAAAAATGAGATAGGAAGCATGTTAGAGGACATGACGATTTAAATATTACATGCATTTTCCATGCAGATGGATGCCTTAGAATTCAAGAGGAAACAACGCGAAGAAAAAAAGGAATTAGCCATATTATGCCCTCAATGCACTAAAAGACATCCTAGGAATGAATGTCCTTTAAATGTCATAGAGATATTCTTTTTCCTATGAGGAGAACCATTCCATTGATAATTTTCCTTCTTTTATTTGTCTAAAGGTTGTCTACCGAGGAGTGGAAGGGAGCATGGAGTATCTATGCTTTGTCAACCAAAAGAGGTGTCAAGCTCCTAGGAATTTCCAGCAAGGTATGAACTTCCCCTCTCCTTTCAATGTAAATTATAATACTAATTATAAACGTTTGTGTCCTCCTAACCCCTCACCCTAGCTTATGCCCACTCCTTGGACATATCCTCCTCAACATGTTATTCCTCCCTTTTAGCCATAACCTACTCAAACTCCTCAATGGGGTAATCCATCACAAGGATGGAGGCCTCAGGTGACCCAAACACCTACCTTGATTCCTCCTCCTCAAAAACCACAAGTAGCCCAAAAAAATCCTCTAAATAAACCACAATTCTTGCCCAGCCAAATTCAAATCCCAGCAATAAGCATGCTCAACCAATCTACAGTGGAGAAACTACCTACCAAATATATGTTTTAGAAATCTAGGAAATCAACCTCAAGTCTAGGAAGGTTCTTCTAGATGTTCATCCTCCTCCTCCAACATAAAATATTAAGTAATAGGATAAGGATTTTTTACCTTAAGTCACCCAACCAAAACCTCCCTATCCTGAAAGGTTGACAAGCCAAAAAGCACACACCACGAAAGAAGTTGAACTTATGGGAGAAGTGAAGAACTTTTGTGTCAAAATCCCTCTCCTTGAAGTCATAAAGGATGTTCCTATCTACAATAAATTAATTAAAAAGGAATTTCTTTGAAGGCCTAAGAGAAATAAAAGGGATTCCACTACCATTAATGTCATAGGGAAACTAGCTGATCTTATGCTTGGGAGAATAATCATCCACAAGTATTTGGATCTTGGAAGCCTAGTAGTATATGTGCACATCAATGACATTGTAGTTCCAAATATTTGCATTGGATTGGGAGTTGTAATCAATTCCATGACCAAGGAAACTATGCTCTAGTATTTCTACATCTCTTCAAATAAGCCAATTCTCTTATCACAACAAATCCATATTTCAATGAAACTGCACACTTAGCTTCTGCTTTGTGATCCTATGAATCTCTATCTAAAAGCTCCTCTTCTCTTTAATGCAATAGCTTTTGTCAATCCTTCCTTTATTAGTCTGCTACAAGTTTATGCTATTCTCTTTGAACAATTACCCTCTTATCATAACCACTAATTCAACCATTAATGCAATTTTTTTCTTAGTATTTATAGATCATAGTGTATCTTTACCATGGGTAGTAATCCATGGTATTGATCCATGTTATTGCAGCTTGACTAGGTCATGCAACCTTCTTGATCAGTTTAGCATGTCTCACACTATTCACACACAATAATCTCAAAGTTCTCTCATGTTTGCTTTATGAAACTAAACTCCTCTAATGAAAACTTGTTCAACTTCCTTCAATAATTGCATTCACTGTTTGTTGCAATCTTCACAATTACAACCATCTCATATTCTAATGTGTAATTCATGTTCAACATTGTGCCAAGATCTTTTACTATATCTGTATTCAATAATGGCACATATTGCTCAAGCTCCTTTTCATTTGTCTCTTTTTTCATATAACTATAGACTCAAACCAAGGGTTTACCCTTTAAATCTAGTATCTTGCATCCAAATGTTTTCTTTTTAGCTGCACATTACAAAAGATGGATCCTATATATCCCTCTTAGCTTTTTATTCAATACCAAGTGTTGATCCCTTGGCTTTTCATGACCTAAGGTTGGAACTGGGCCTTTAAGCCCCTTCTCTAACATATCCAAGTTCCAATTACTTTTATAACACTTGGAATTAATAATACTTGGATCCTAGATTCCTAGATGACTTCTCACACTCCCAAATAACTGGATAAATTGGTAATGCCCCTAATGGAATTTAATCCTTGTGCTTTTTTTGGAAAATTTTCCTAGTTTAGTGCCATTTTGGCCAATGCCAAAATACACTGGAAAACCTTTTCCAAACCACTTCCTTGGCACAAATCCCAAGACCTTAGAGTCTACCACATCAATGCTCTATGGAAAAGGTAGAGCATGCCATGTGGTGCTTGTTTCCAGGTGAACTTTACTATGTCATTTGGCAAGTCAACACACTAACATCTGTCACCTCAAACTATCCAATTGGCCACTTGAAATATCGAAAATGGGTTCCACATGTCACCCCCACATGCTACAACATCACTGTCACTCTTTCATCCATGCAAATCCACGTCACATTAGATACTAGATCATGTAAGTTCCATATTTTAATTACCATACATGTGTGATCCCTATATGGATCTAGACCATTGTATTAAGTAATTATTAATTGTTGGATCCATCACATGCATAAGATCTCTTTAACCTTCATGCATGTTGTGAACTCAATGTGATATGAATAGTTTGATTGAAACTTTCTCTGAAATTCTATTTGCATTGTGTATCTAATATCGATCAAAGTTGTTGATTGTGCTAATGATGATGAAGCATGTCCATTGATTTTTCATTCAGTGCCTGTGTCATTTACTTGGCCACCTGTTGTATAAATGCACTCTACTTAGTCTTTGGTTTTTCAAGATCCTACTTTGCTTATTCTGCACGATCATCTAGTGCATTAGCAAGCCCTCAATCTAATAAGATTTTTACCCTACTTGACATTATAGTCCTACTCGATTTACTCTGGACTACTTTCTATCGATCAGTTTGATAAGAATGTTTACCTGCTCAGCCTTAGTTTCTAAACGTTGGTTCAAATCCCCTTGTGCTTGATGTTAGTGACCCCAGGGTTGACATCAATGAAAACTCATTCAAAATAAACCTCTATGAAGAAAGGTTAGAGTGAAAATGCTAATATGACTTGTTTAAAGAAGCATTCAAGTAGCCCAACTTCCTCATATTATATATCTAATTATATAGTGATCCAAGACCTAAAAATTGAACCTGTTTAGAGAGATTTCCCCTCACAGCGGTCCAAGTTTCATTCTCTGAAACCCCTAGAAAAAATTATAGTGAAAATTCCAAGATGACTTGTTTACCCCAGAAATCACATTTTGGCTTCCACCTTTAAACTCCCCTTAGAGAAAATTTTAGGTAAGAAATGGACCTCAAAACAAAAATGTACAATAAAAATCAACTTTATAAGAACCAATAGGATTTGATATTATGATGTTAGCCATGGAGGTTGATTCACCATTTTTGGAGTAAAAAGATAAAAAATAAAAATAAATAAATAACTACTTTTTTAACTCATATTTTCAACTTATCTCCCCTACAATTTCACTCAAATTTTGTGCGAGAGCACCCGTTTGATGTAAAATTTAATTTTGCATCCAAATAGTACCCATGTTGTCTAATTTCGATGGACCCGACTACACGAAAAATGTGAAATACATGGAAATGTGATTGCAATCATGTTTTTCATACATTTCACATTTTTCGTGTCGTAGGGTCGATCAAAAGTATGGAACATGAGTAATTTTTGGATGCAAAATTAAATTTCGCATCAAATGATTGCTCTTCCTAGAAATTTGAGTAAAATAATAGCGAGATATGTTGAAAATATGAGTTGAAAAAGTAGTTTTTTTCTTTTTTCCCTCCAAAACTTGATGATGTAATCTAATCTTATTTTATTATTTCTACTATTATTTTATAATATTCATTAGAAGGACCATTTGAGACCTCAAAATTTCTCTTATAAGTTGAAGAATGACCCCAAAAATCTTCCTTAGCTTCTTTTTCACACCTCAAATCTCTTTAAATTAGAAGAAAATTTTGGGACTTATATATTATAGAAAATTAAAGAAAAATCAGCATGTAATTAACAGGAAGGCATGCATGCACACATCCTACCCATGAATTTGAAAATTTATTACTACGACCTCTACAAGGAAGAAAATATTTCCCAAATCAATTCAATTTCTTTACATAGAGGTTAAGAAAAATTTTCACAATTTTCCAACAAAAGAATTCATTTCCTCCTCATGTTTATTTTTCATAAACATATCTCATTAGAAAAAATAAAACTTGTACATAATAAACAATTTCATCTATTACAATTTCATACATATATTGCTGCAATAATCATATTAATTTACCAAGCATAGAAGTACTTATCTAATTTAGAAAAGGTGAATATGGAACCGAATAATGGTGAGCCACTCTCCACCCAACTGTAAGCAAGACTATGTTGTAGTATTTCTTGTAGCCAACCACCCCTCAACCAAATTATTGATGCCTTGAGAGAGAACTAAACTCAAGGATTTAGCGCATAATTTTCAGACTAGATTTAGCATAAAATTGATGGCCACTCTCTTTCAGACACAGGAAAACAATTAGTATTTAACATTTCCATCTTTGACCAAGCTCATTTTCATTCACAAAAATACCATGCAATTATGCACAACACAAGGGAGTCCTTCTATGATCTTTTCAATCCCTTGACACTCCCCTCTTCAATGTTGTATGTATCTCACACAAATAGGACCATTACCAATCCTTAGATCCATCTAATTGAAAGAAAAAGTAGCACAACACATTCACTTCATGTCACATAAGTTGTCACTGATAGCTCTTAACCATTCACATCGTCTTAATCTCTACGCGTTCTTCCATGAAATCTCTCTTGCCAATTTGAATTTCTAAGTGATAGAGAAATAATGTGTGAAAGAGAAAATGAAATAGGTTGAAAAGCTAAAGGAAGAAGAACATCTTGATTGATCTTCCCTCTTGTTTTTATAATCACACCTTGACCCTTTGTCTTCCTAACCTCTTTCTAGAAGCTTCTTGGGAAGATGAACTATCTCATCAAAAGGGAAATAAATCAAGGATATTTTTTTCCTCCCAAGGCGTCATAATCTATTGGCTATCCCCCTTCCTTCAACTATAGTTTTTTATTATTTATTTATTTATTTTTATTTTTTTAAATCAATAAAAATAAACATTACATCACATCGTATGGTTTTAAATCATAGAATCAATGCTGGAACCCCAACACTATAAGTTCTCAATTATATCACAAAATTGGGAAAAGAAAAGGAGTGTCACAATCCCCCCCCTCCCCTCACCCTTTCTTTAAGGAAAACCATACTAGGTGTTCTATTATTATGCAGAAAAAAAGTAAGAATATTCCACTCTCATGATATCCTCCAATTCCCAAGTGGATTCTTATGCTCCATAGTGCTTTCACTATACTTTAACTCACATAATGGTTCGGTTTCGAGGCAATGTCTCTTTCCTGCCTAGTATGCATTATGGTTCTAGTTTGAACTCTCCTTCAGGTTCGACCTAGAGAAAATTCCAATCAACAACATGATTATGATCATAAACATATATTTTAAGTAAAGATACATGAAATGCATCATGAACTCTGATGTTGAAGGTAAAGAAAGTGTGTAAGCCACTAGCCAAACTCTTTCCAAAATCTCAAATAGTCCACAATAGAGAGATGCTAATTTGAAACAAGTTTTTATTCTCAAGGAACTCCTCTTTGGCGTAATTTGGAGATACACATGATCTCCAAGTTTGAACTCTTTTTGAACTATGCTCTTGTATACATAAATCTTCTTATGATTTTGTTTTTCCTTCAACTTCTGTTTGATTAATAAAACTTGTTTGTCTATCTCTTGTAACATATCAAGTCCAAGAATAACTTTATCCATTGGATGATCCCAAATAATGGGTGTATGAAATTTTTGGACATACATTGCCTCAAAGGGACTCATCTTCAATGATTATAAATGTAGGTTTTAACCCCGTACAGAAATTACTTGCATACGAATTCTGAATCACAGGAAAAATAAAAATGCGAGAGCATAACACATAAAACACATATACACAGAGATTTCCCACTGGACAAAACCGAGACTACCAGCTTGATTTTTCATTATATTCCTTTCAATGTTACAATACATATTTATACATGCCGAGCATCCAATACCATGGACCGAAAACCATCGCGTCCAAAAACCATGGACCGAAAACCATAGGTAGGTTCGCCCAACCTAATATAGGGTCCAATTTTTTTTTTTTCGGGGCGCTGCCTCGAACCCCGTAGAGGGGGGCTACCCGCCCCCCTCAAACCCCACGGACAGGGAGGGCTGCCGCCCCTGCTGCGCAATCGACGCGGCGAAGGGGGGGCTCTGCCCCCCCTCTAACCCCCCGGTTCACTACGTAGGTTAGTCGTGGAAAGAATATAACACAACCCAACAATAAATAGCCATTATTATAAGAAAACTCTACAATTTTTTTTTTGGCATTGAGCATTTCCCAGGGAAGAAATTCAATGTGCCTCTCAACCCAAGCAAAGAGAGAGGTTGTTGGTACTAGGCCAACCCTCAATATGGACTCACTTAAGAGCGAAACAAGTTACTCTATTCCAGAGTGTAAACATGTCAACATATGAGACTTGAACCTAGGTGGGGAGCATAACAACTATTTAGCCCAACCACCTAGGCTAAAGTCAATTGATGTTAAGAAAACTCTACCAATGGAAAACAATGCTCCCATTAATTGCTTGGTCTTATCATTACATACATATGAAGCATGTCTTCTAAAATATGACTTTTCCTTTCTATTTTTCCATGTATCTAAGGATGATAAGCTATAGTGAATGCTAGCTTTGTCCCACTTCCTTGAAACAATTTTTTTCCAAAATCTTGAAGTAAATTTAGAATATCTACTAGACACAATTACCTTTGGCATGCCATGCAACCTTAAGATTTCTTTCATAAATATCTCAACAATATCAATTTCTTTGTGTGGACTTCATTGGAATAATGAACTTCTTTTCTTAAATTTTCAACCACAACCATGATAGAATCATGTTGTTTACTTGTTTTAGGAAGTCCGATGATAAAATCCATGCACACAGTCTTCCATTTCCTCTTCAGAATTAGAAGAGGTTGTAACAAGCTTGCTAGATTCTTATGTTTAGTCTTGATTTTCTACCATTCCAAGCATCCAATAATGTTCTAAAAAATCTCTCTCTTCATTATTAGCCATTAATAATGCTTCCTTATTATTATTAGCAATTATTGATATCTAAGGTGTCTGAAATATGGTTCTTTATGCAATTCATCCATGATCAACTTATTTAATTCCTTGGAATTTGGAATGCACAATCTATTGTTATATAACAACAATCCATCCTTTGTTAGTTGATGTCCCATACAACTTGATCCTTATTTACCTTGCTACCAACATACCTTAATTTGTTGAGAGTTCCCATCATGTTGTAAGGAATCTTCTATCATAGATTTCAAGCTCATTTTAGTGGAACAAATTGCTACAATTTGATTCTCTTGCAAAATTTAACTTAGAGCATTTGCCACATGATTTTACTTTCCTTTGATGTGCCTAGCTTTGAAGTCAAATTCATTAATTAGAACTAGCAACATGTATTTCCTAGAAAGTGAGGTTAGTTAAATAATTACTTCAATGCACTATGACCTGACATGAAAATAAATCTACTCCCAAGTAGATAATTTCGCCACATTTTGAGTGCATGAATAATGGTTTGCAACTCTAAGTTATGAGTCACATAATTCCTCTCATTCCAATTTAATTTCTAGGACCCATAACATAGCACATACCCATCTTGCATGAGAACTCCACTGAGTCCTTCCTTGCAAGTATCAATGCATACTAATAATTATTTTCTTGGGTCCAAAATTATTAACACAGGTGCATTGGTAAGTAAGTATTTCAACTGTTGAAAACCTTCTTCACATGCCATATACTAATCAACCTTCACCCTCTTTCTTTTAAAATAAGTACTTAGATGACCAATCTGAGAGAATCCTTTGATAAATATCTAGTAGTAACCAACAAACCCCATGAATGATGTCACTTTTGTAATATTTCTTGGGGCATTCCAATATCTTATGGGATTTATCTTATCAAGATCCACCACAACTCCTTGATTTGAAATTTTATGTCTCGAATAATGAATTTCTTCTTGGTAGAAATCACACTTGATAAGATTTGCATATAACGCGTTCTCTCTGAACTCTTGCAATACCATTTGAAAATGCTCCTCATGCTTTTCATTTGTCTTTGAATAAATAAGGATATCATCATTGAAAACCAAAACAAAATTTTCCAAATACTTACAAAGGATGTTTTTCATCAAAGACATAAATATAGCTAGTGCATTAGCTAACCCAAAAGGCACCACAACAAACTCATAATGCCCATATCTATTATAGAAAGTTTTTTTATGAATATCTTCATCTTTGATTAAAACTTGGTGATACCTAAACCTTAATTTTATCTTGGAAAATAATAAAGCTCCTCTCAAATAGTGAGACAAATAATCAATCCCAAGTATAGGATACTTACTCTTAATGGTTACATCATTTAGCTACTTTTAATCTATACACAATTTGAGACTTCCATCTTTCTTCTTCACAAATAAATCTTGTGCTCCTCAAGGAGATACAATTGGAGTGATATACCCTTTGTCCAACATTTTCTTCAACTAAAGCTTTAAATATATCAATTCAAGAGTATTTCTCCTATAAGGTACTTTTTACACAAGTGTTGCTCCTTGCATAAGATATATGGACAAATATATATCTCTTTTAGGTTGTAGTCTTGGTATTTCTTTTGGAAATACATCTTGAAATTCTTTCCAATTTTTCAGGTCTTCAAGCTTTGCTTTTGAATTACCTATTGATTCCAACACATGTATGGCATACAACTGGCATCCTTTTTTGTAACATTTCTTCAATTTCATTATTGATACTTCTCTTATAGTAATAGGTTTGGCTATGTCTTTTAGAGTTATGGGATGCCCATTCTTATCCACACATTTCAATGGCTTATGAAAATCCAACTTAACCTGACATGCCTCTAACCAATCCATGCTTATTAAAAAATCATATGACCCTAAAGGAAATATATTCAAAGTAAATTAGATTTGATGGCCATTAATAACAATTGGGCATGCTTCCACCATTTTAGTTACCTTCATCTTTGTGCATGTAGCTAGCAAGACTAGCCATGATTTCTTATGCTTAATTCTATGAAGAAGACATGCATCAACAACTTGAGGTTTAATGTAACTAAGATTAACTCTAGAATGAATCAATATGGAAACATGATGATGAGAAATTGTTCCTTTTGCTTTAACCAAACATTCTTGATGATCTTCTTGTTAGTTATCCAAGGCCGCATGAATCCTAGGTGTTGCTCTTGTTACATCATTGAATGTAGTAGCCTCTTGTAATTAGTACACCTTTCTCTTGTTGGCCTCTTGTATATGGGGGAAATCTTAGAATAAGTGCCCTTCTCCACAACCCCAACATTTCAAAGGCCTTTTTTTTCTAACCCCCTTCCTTTCCTACCATGCTTGTTGTTGGCTTCATCTCACTTTACATAGGATATTTTTGCTAAAGCTTATTCCTTGCTAGAAAATGCTTATTTGAACTCTTTCCATAAGCATTACGATGTTAAAATATTGACTTTATTTCCTTCATGTCATCTTTTTCTTTCCTCTTCCAAGGATTTTGTTGTTCCGCATAATGATTTGAATGTTCATAACAACACCTATCCTTTCTTATGGTGTTATCTAGAGACTTTGGCTCATCAAACTCTATTCAATACTAGCAAAGTTGAGGAAATCCACTAATGAATCTTTGAATCTTCATTTCTCATCCTTGATATAAGGCACATAGTGCAAAAAATCCAAAAATATTCTCACATAATCTTTTACAGTGAGTTGTCCAAGCTTTATATTGTGAGATTCTTTGACCTTTTCATAAGAGTACTTTTCTAACAGGTAATTCTTTCTGAAGTACTTTTTGAATTTCTTCCAAGAGATGTCCTTTTCTTATATTCCTTTCACATTCTTGATATATTCCTACAATACAGATGCCTTTCCATGCATGTTAAATATTTCTACTCTTTCCTTCATGTTTGTTGAATAATCATGCACATGGAAGTATTTCTTCAATCATAATGGTTATACTTTAGCTCCCTCACCTTTCTTGATCTAACCATTGAAAATGGGTGGTTTTTCCTATTCATGCAATGCAACTCTAGAGTGCTTTAGTTCTTCTTTTTCTTATGTGAGTTGATTCTACTCATCTCACCTGAGATAGATGTCCCATCACTAGAGGAATGAAAGGAGTCTTCACTAGAAATAACCACATTCCTACCTCAATGTCTTTTATTATATGTACTCTTTATTGTATTATTGATAATTGCTCCCTCACCTTTCTTGATCTAACCATTGAAAATGGGTGGTTTTTCCTATTCATGCAATGCAACTCTAGAGTGCTTTAGTTCTTCTTTTTCTTATGTGAGTTGATTCTACTCATCTCACCTGAGATAGATGTCCCATCACTAGAGGAATGAAAGGAGTCTTCACTAGAAATAACCACATTCCTACCTCAATGTCTTTTATTATATGTACTCTTTATTGTATTATTGATAATTAATTCATGCTTCTTATTTTATGAAGGGATATCCATTTTCTTAGAGGGGTTTTTTCCATCATTACCAGTATTTATCCCTATTGCAACAAATTTTGAATTTTAGACAAACATTACATGTATTTCTTATTCCTTTACCAATCATTAATTATCTTCTTCACAACTCTAAAGGTATTCTTTAAAACTCCTTATTGTCTCAATAAGGCCGGGAGATGTCCCTCTTATCTCCCATTTTCCTTTCAAAGCCATTTAGTCCAAAGAAAGAGTGATGTAACACATTCACTTATTCTCACATAAGTTGTCACTAACATTTCTTAGCCATTTATAGGGTTTAAATCTCTTAGGATTTTTCCACCAACTCTCTTGCCAATTCAAATTTTTGTGTGAGAGGGAAAATAATGTATGATAGAGAAAATGGAATAGGCTGAAAAGCTAAAGGAAGAAGAACCTCTCGATTGATCATCCTTCTTGTTCTTATAATCACACCTTGACCCTTCATCTTCCCAACCTCTTGCTAGAATATTCTTGGGAAGATTAACTATCTCATTCAAAGGGAAAATTAAATCAAGGCAATATTTTTCCTCTCAAGGTATCATAATATGTGGCTATTCCCCCCTTCCATTAGCTCTAGTTATATATATATATCTATATATAAACATCACAACATCATAAAGTTTTATATATATATATATATTATATATATATATATATTATATATATAATATAAACATCACACACATCATCAAGTTTTAACTCATTACATCAATGTGTTACGCCAACATTATAAGTTTTGAATTACATCACAAAATTGGGAAAGTAAAATGGGTGTCACATGTTGGCATATGGATAATTCAACATTCCAAATCTAAAATATAGACATTTAATTTAGGGTAATACAGAAAAAATCACATTCATAGCTTCCTCTTAAGCATCGGGATCTGTGTTGGCTATTGTGTTCTTCATATTTAGAAAACACATTAAATAAAATGAATATTACACTATTCAATTTTTTTCAAGATATCCATGCTAGCCATTGCCAAGATTATAAGTCTTAGTTAAAAATTACAAAACTTGGGGTTTAAAAATGGGTGTTATAATCCCTTCCCCTTAAGGGAATTCTATCCTCAGTGTTATATTATTCATGATGGGGTCTATTTGTAATTTAAAAAAATGGGTATCCCTTTTTCATCTTATCCTCTAACTCCCATGTTGTGTCATTTGCTCCAAAGTGATTTCTATGCACCTTAACCTGCATAATGGTTTGGTTTCGAAGATTTTTTATTTTTTTTTGTCTGTGATTCATTGAGGTTTCGTTTGGAATTATCCTTCTAGTTCCACAATATTTATAGTCTAATCAATTATATGATTAGCTCCATATACATATTTCTTAAGTAGTGACACATTGAAAACATTGCATTTTTTCATCATAGAAGGTAAAGAAAACATGTATCCCACTAGTCCCACTATTTCCAAGATCTTAAATGGTCCATATTATTTTGGGGCTAGCTTGGTATAAGCCCCCATTCTTAAGGAACTTCTCTTTGGTTTGATTTCTAGGTACATATTCTCTCCCATATTGATTTTTTTTATGAGATATATTATAATCAACATATATTTTTACTAATATTGTGTTTCCTTCAAGTTCTACTCACATTTTACCACTTTATGTTCCATTTATTTTAAGCATATTTGGTTTGATTGTAATCCACTGTATTGGATTACCCTTGTTTTTTGGTATATTACATTTCTTTCCATAAAATTCCTCAAAAGGACTCATCTTCAAATACTTATAGTACCTATTATTATTATAGGAAAATTATGTCAAGGGTAAGTAATATTCCCACTCCTTGGGTTAATGCATTGCACACATCCTTAGCATGTCCTCCAACACCTTGTTCACTCTTTATGTTTTCTCATTTATTTGAGGATGAAGGCAGTACTGAAGGACAACTGCATTCCAAAACCTACAAACAAATATTTCTATAAATCTGAAGTGAATTTAGCATCTCTACTTGATATAATGATCTTGTCCATGCCATGTAGTCATAAAATTACTTTCATGAATATATTTATAATGTAAACTACTTTGCAAAGTGGACTTCACATGAGTGAAGTAAGTTTCATTTCTCAACTTGTTTGCAACCACCATAATAGAATCATGTTGTTTGGCCATTTTTGACAACTCAATAATGGATTCCATGGATATGACATCCTACTTCCATTTTGGAATTTGTATGGGTTGATACAATCAAATGGGATGCTTATGCTCCACTTTGAATTTTTGACACTCCAAACACTTGACTATTTAATTTGTAATATCCTTCATTCTAGGGAAATAATATAGCTTCTTTGTATCTATTATCATCTTCCAACAGTTTGATGGCTTATATAAGACCTCCCGTGGAGTTAATCCATTATGTGCATATATTCAAGTCTACTAAGTTAGATATGTACAACCTTCCCTTATACATTAGAAAACCATCTTTTGTTAACTAATAATCAACACACCTTATCGTCTTAGGCTCTTTCTCTAAACATTGCATCACAAAATTGTAGGCATACAAGAACTTTATTGTAGGCATCTATACAAACTATGAACCCTTTTTTTCAATTTATGATCATGAGGATAGGTGCATTTGTCAAGAAGTGCTTCAGGTGTTGAAATCTCATACACTCTAATATCTAAAAAAAGTCACATTTCTTCTAAAATGAAGACATTAGGTGATCGATCTTGGAAATCGTCAAATGAATCTTTTATACCATTCGATCAAGTCCATAAACATCCTCATCCCTATCACATTTCATGGTGTTGGCTACTCTATAATCACCTTAATATTCTCAGGGTCCAATACAACCCCTTCCTTTGAGATTACATGCCCCAAATAATGCACTTTCTTATGAAAGAAGTCACATTTGCCAAATGTTGCATACAAGTTATGTTTTCTCAACATCTATAACATTATTTTGGGGTGTTCCTCATTCTCTTTTGTGTTCGCGAAATAAACTAGAATATCATCAATGAATAATAAAAAATTATCTAAGTAATTGATGAGAATGTTGTTCTTCATATATATGAATGTAGCTAGTGAATTATTAGGTCCAAATGGTGCCACCACACATTCATAATGACCATACTAGGTCCTAAAATAAGTTTTGTGAATATTTACATCTATTATCCATACTTGATGACACTCTAATCTTAATTCTATCATAGAGTGCATTTTAGCTCCCCTCAATGGTTAAAAAATGTCATTGAGCCATGGAAATGGATAAGTATGTTTTATAGTTACCTTGTTTAGTTATCAATAGTTGATACACAACCTGAGGGTTCCATCTTTCTTTTTCACAATCAAGATTGGTTCTCTTGAAGGGGATATACTTGGCCTAATATATCCCTTGTCCAACATTTCTTTTAATTGCAAATTCTTATTAATATCTTACATGTACTCCTATTGTATGGCACTCAAGACATTGGCACTACTCTGGGAATTAGTTCAGTAAAAAAATCAGTTTCTCGCTTAGGTGGCAATCCTCGTATTTCTTTTGGAAATACATCAATGTACTCCTGTAACACTAGATGATTATCAATTTTTACTTTTTTTTTTTTTTTTTTTTTTTTTTTTTTTTTTTCCATAACAAAGTTTATAACATGAATAAAATACAACTATCATCCTTTCCTACAAAATTTCTTATGTTGAAAGGACGAAATCTGCCTAACTGATAGACACATTTTCTTTCCTTGTGACCTCCTTCGTTTCCCTTCTCCATCTTTACACTAAAACTTTATTAAAATGGTATAATTTTTCCTTGTGTGTTGCAAACCAATCTATGCCAATTAGTATGTCATATGACCCTAGTGATAACACATTCAAGATTATCTGAGCATGCAGTTCATTCATCTGAAATGAGAACTATTCGATAACCTCAACCACCTTCTTCTAAGTTCATGTAGCTAGCTACACTAACAAAGCCTTGGTATGCTTATTTTTATGCAAAACACAAGTTTTAGCATATTGTGGAGAAATATAGCTAAGGTTAGTAGGGTCAATTAGAATTGAAGTAGATAATTTAACATTAATACCTTCAATCTCCACAACTGAGGTTTGATGGTCCACTTGCCTGTTTTCCATAGCTGCATAATTTTTAGGCATGCTTCATCACAAGTAGCCTCTTGGTTATTGAAAATTTTCCTACCATTATGTCAATTGTAAGGGAAATATCATATCACGTGCTCCTACAGTGGCCCTTTCTTTTTCTCCTCTACTTTTTCCTTTATTTTCCTATTTGAGTTATCCACAATTTGAGTGGGATAATTCTAATAGTACTCACTCCTTGTTGGAACATTGAACTTAACAATTCTTCCAAACTACTTATAGTGTGATGACTTGGATCCCTTCTTCTTGAACGTAGCTTTCTCTTTATTCCATGATGCTTAGAAATGAAACTTGCTTCAATTGGTATTAACAATATTTATCTTTCTTGATAGTGTTATCAATTATTATGGGTTTATCAAACTCAATATGATCTTAATATGATTGTGGTAGTTCATTGAGAAAGCATTATATATTCACTTTCTTTTCTTTCATATAATGCACATATTTAGTAGCCATATGAATGTGTTTGCATATGAACCTATAGTGACATACCCCAATTTATGCTTAAGTAACTCTAATATTTCCATCATAATAGCTTTTACGTATGTATTTTTCCCTGAAATATCTCTATAATATATTTAGTGTCATTGTATTTTCTTGAATGTCCTTGACATTCTTGAGATATTCCCACCAAATATTAGCTTTGAGCTTCAAGTTAAACATGGACACTCTAACATCCATATTTTCATATTAATTGTGTACGCTAAAATACTTCTTCATAAAAGGTAGAAGGATTTTCTTTTTTGAATTCCTTAGGTAGGGAACTCTTTGTAGTCCTTTTCTTCTTCTTGTGCAACACTAATATGATTGATGTGATAGATGACATATTTTAATTGTTTATTTCCTGTCTATGGGTATTTGATGATGCGTTGTCACTAAATGTAGACCCCCTGGCACTCATGTGCCTCTTCCTTGAAATGATTCTTCATATATTTTCTAGTTGATACTCCACATTTTTAAATTTATAATGGGCTAGGAACCTTTCTTGACTAATGCTTATCCATATTTCTAGTTGTTGATCCATGCTACCTCAACCTTTGTAAATATGATAAGTTTTGCGACAACATTGCACTTATTTAGTTTGCTTCTCCTAGGCCTTAATGATCCTTTCATTATCTACTTTGAAACTTGAAAGTTCATCCCTCAAACTTCTAAATATTTCCACCAAATCAGAAGGGGTCTTAACCACTTTTCTCTCATATGACACATCTTATCTATTGTGTGAAGTATTTTCTAAGCTATACTGCATTATTCTGCAAAAAATTACTTCCTTCTCTATTATTATAAGTATCTTTATGTATTGGAGCAACGTATTGATGTGTTGAGTCCTAAACAACCCACCCTTAATTTTATTTAAAAATAAAGGGGACCCTCATCAGAATTTGAAAAATTTCTTTCTTTTCATCATTCGTTGATAATTTACTTGATTTAATGTTTGAACCTTGATTGGAAATCTTGGTGGCATCCTTTGAATTATTTTTATCCTTTTATTTTTCTTCAATATTGTGTGTTAATTCATTTTGCTTATTTTGAATAAGATGATTCAACAACTTTAGAATTAAAAGTTAGATTGATGTAATTACATCTTGTTGAGCTCAACATCAAATTTTGTGAAGCCCACACCTTTTTATATAATTTTTGTGTTGTTTATTATTTTTTCATGCTTCTTGAGCTCAATCCACCCTATAATTAGATTCATGCAAACACCACAACGTAAATTAGCTCTATTACCATCAATTTTGCTTGAAATAGGTATAGAAACATAATAGGTTTTTTCCTTTAGATAAATGTAATAAATTTTGATATAATCTTTTACAACCAAATTATTTAATAATAATAGTAATAATATTGCAACTACATACCTAAAAGGGAAAAAAACAAACAAATAAAATAAGGATGAATAATATAATTATGTATATATAAATAATGAATAGGTTTAAATAAATAAGTAAAAGTAAATAAACATATATATATATATATATGAATTATGCATTTAATGAGATGTCTTTTCTTCGTTTTGTTTTGTTACACATTAAAGGGAAGAAAAGGGTTATGCTATAACGTTGGAAAAAATACATGTTATTATTTTCCATATTGGTTAGGGAAACCCAAAGAAGAGATAATTGAAGTGTTGTTGGACTCTAAAATTCTATGGATAAAAGAGATTGGGATGGACTTAAAAAGCAAAATTTTGTGTAAATTTCATTCACAAATTGTATGGAATTACGAGATTGGGTTTTAAAACCATTAATTGAAAAATTATAATGGTGCCAAATCGTAGTATCTACAAAGTGTAACAGTGTTTTATTATTCACAATATTATCGTTAAAGTACATAGAATACATTGATTATATAGAAATGGAGGAGGCCCAGTGTCGGTAAAGGATAACTACGACAACTAGGCATATGAAAATTCCTATGTGAGCTTACAACTCACTATACTTATATCATATGGAACTGAGGCATTGGAAAAGCCAATTCTAACGCTTTCCCTTAAGCGAAATGTAGGGAGTAACTAAAGAAAAAAAAAACAAAGAATGTGTCCTGAAAATGAGGTCTGATTAGGTACCCATGTACAAACTCTCATAAGAAGAGAAAGAGAGAAAAACTTGTAGGAAAAATATCCCCCCCAAAAGAGAGAAAGATGTCAGTGCTCAAATTATCATGGAACTAAAACTATAGATCCCATAACGATCTACTGAATGGAAAGAACATAGGCTTGCTCCAATCAAGAAGTACAAAATGTTGAAGTACCAAAATTATGAAGAGAGTTATGAAACCTCAATGAGGTTGGTTTATCTCTGAAGTAGGATTGTTGCAGAGGCACACATGTGGAAAACTGTCAACTTCTCCCAAAAAATTCTTCCAATAAACTAGGTGTTGGTAAAGAACTAGGACAATGCTTAAAAAAAAAGTAACACTATCAACCAACAAACAAACAATGAGGCCTGTAAGTATGGAAAATGTCGTACAACAAAACTCTAAAGTTGTATCAACACCGTCACCATCATACTGGTCAAACAAAAAATATGACAATTATCAACAAAGCAACAACAACAATAACAGTCACCATCTAACTGCCCCACCACCCCCCCCCCCCCCCCCACAAAACCAACTACAAAAGGAGCAAGAATCATCAATACTCATTGTCAACAAATTCCCCCCCTCAAGCACAACTATAGGAACAATGGAAATCAACAAATGAGCAACTGATGCAACAAAATGATATGAATTATTCAAGAATTAGTTCAAATGATGCCATCACCATTCATCAATCCATCCATGGTCGATCCTAATGGTTAGCACTAGTCCACAATTCATTCTTTCACATATCTTTTGTAACAATATGAATTTTGGACTACTAATTGACCAAGAATGGTGATGCTTGGGTAATTTATTTTGATGAGGATATGCATATATCTCATTTTTTGTTTTTCTAGACTCAAATTTGTGTACCACAACATTTTCATCTAGAATGACATTAGTATTCATGTCATCAATATGTTTATCACAATAAAAAAGAGCATTATATTCAAGCACCTCATAGTTGGATGTAGGCGATGAGGAAACAACAAGATTGTATCCAAGACCTGCTCTTGATGTCTGCACTAACAAGTTAATAGGAGAAACAATTCCTAGTGTATTCTTCCCAAGTCCTCCTCTAGTATATCCCATTTTTTTAGAAACCGAGAACCAATACTAGTAGTATGGTTTTCAAAATTGGGTGTGAAAAAGGCATGCGATGAGTCATGATCATCAACATTAGGCTTTTGACATTCAACATCATCAAGTGTGAAGAAGGAGAGATTCAAAGCTTAACCTCAACTGTCTCCATCTCAAATTTCTGAAGATGGCTAACTTCTGATTCAAGTTCCTGCTTAGACTCTTGCAGATTTTGAATAACCTCATCCTTTTCAATTAGTTGTTGAGACAAGGTATCATAATGTTGTTTCAAAAAATGAGATTGCTCCAACATTGTTTCTTTTAAACAATTAATTTCCATAACGTGCTGATTATTTTTCTCTTCTAGTTGATTCTTTATATTTTCTATTCTTGAGTCAGAAAAGGACTCAACTTCCTCCTCCAAGTCATCAGGGGGGTCAATCTTCTCTTGAAATTCATTTGCAAACATCTAGAAATATTTTACCATGGTTGAGTCTAGATGTTCAACCTTCTTGATTTCTTTAGTGATTGAAGTTTACAACCTATTTTTAAGTGTTGCATTTTCAGCTTGCAAAACGGCTACCACTGATTGTAACTAAATGACCTCTTTACGGATTTTATCTGCTACCTTCTTCTCATGAATTTCCTGCAACCTTTTACCCATTTTGAAAACACAAAGTTGACAAATGTGTTTCCACTAGCCCCAAAGGCAAAGTTGACGATGACAACAAAAGATGCTTTCCAAGAATGACACAAATTAGACCAATCTAGCTAGGTTTGCATGACTAGCCAACAAGTAAGGATTTCATAACCACCCAAATATAGTTATTCTCCAATGGAAATCCTTTTAATAGTATTTTAAATTTCCCTTTTTTATCTCTGTAAAAAAAGGGCCAATAGTTTTTGCAAGGCTAATAATTTTTTCCCATATTCTCCTTTTTACTCGAGTCAATAATTTTTACCGAGAACAAATGTACCCCAATGTTTTAAAGAAACTTGGAAACCTTCCCCTTAATTCTAAACACACCTTTCTCTGTTTTAATAATTTATAAGGGAAAATTAAAAGGTACTTCTTTTTAAATGATGCCTCTCTCCCTTTTAAATATCTTTCACCCCTTTTTAAACAAAAGAAGTAACTTCTTATGAAATTCATTTCACCCTTTCTTAAGAGGCTTTCTCCCTTTTTAAAAGAAATATCACGTGGAAAATTTAAAACAAGAGCCATGTGGTGGCGTGTCACTGCTTATTTGTATAAATTATTCATATGCATGTAGTTTTTAGTTCAATTAGTTATGATGTTATGTGTGAAGAAAAAAATGAACCTATAGCTCAAGTTCATATGTACAAGGAAAGTTTAGGCCTAACCAATTAATTAAAAAAAACCTAAGATTTTGAAACTAATACCAAAATATTCAATTTTAATTTCTAATTTCAAAGTATTGAATCTAAATTTCCAAGTGCAATTTTATAAATTGTTCTTAATTGAATAAAAAACATGGGATTTTGATAATATCATTCTTTTGGGAGTTGATTCTATTTTTATTGGTGTTTATTTACATGGAATGGGAAACAAGTTTTTTTTTGCAAGAATTACTTTTAGCTATGTTTTTGTAAAATGACGTTTGTGTTGTTGTTTCTTTTTTGGTTTAATTGTGTCTTGATATTTGCAATTATTAGTTTGATACATAACCCATTTTCTAAAACAAATAAGTAAACAACTAGATAAATTTGACATTTGCTTCACTTTGCATGAAATCAACAAATACGACTAGAGAGTAAAAAAGGGTATTTGTTGGTTATTAGTTTTCAAAAGTGTTATTGTCTATGTCATAGTCTTACCAATAGTTCATGCATTTCATTGTAAAAATAATGTACATATGTTGTAATGTTTGGAATATCAAAACAAAGAGGTGACTTAGTATGAGGACATGAATTGTAGAGCTAAGAATAGAGAATTCATGTTAGGGATAATACAATTTATTGGGCAAAGAAGAAACTTGAGCTTGATGATAAGAATTAAATGCTTAGCGATGCATGAAGTAAAGGGGTTGGTTCATGAAATTAAATGGCATTAGTAAAATATTGAGGTCCATGCTTTTTTGAAATAATAAAAGGAGCAAAAAGGAAAACAAATTGTAGACTGATTGCAAGAACAAGGATGCAGTCGTAAGGGAGGGACAAAAAACATGTTCCAAAAGAAAAAGATGCACTTGGAAGAGATGATGTGGATAGAGTGCTAGTTTTATTTTTACTGCAAAAAAAAAGAAAGAAAGAAAAAAAGAAGAAGATAAATTTTGTATGATTACAATTTCCAATTAATGGGTTATGTTGCATTGTCATTATAATAGACATGGATAAATAGCAAGGGGAATATGTGTTGTTTTAAATATATCTGTTATGCAACTACGAACAAATATTTTCCTAATTTGTATATTTATTGTGGTTATGATTATGCATGGGCACATGTGTCCTATGGTTCCATGAAAAAGTAAATAAGTTAATATAGTAAAGAATAGTAATTACAAAGTGTTTGAAGTTTAGACTGAAGAAGAACCCCATAATTTTTTCCCCAAATGCTTAGTGATATCATAAAAAATTCAATAAATGAAGTTAAGGATCTCAACAAATTATTCAAATTGCAAAACAAGATTAGTTAGAACGATTGTTCTAAGAGCATTTGTATCAAATGTACAAATCTATACCACAAATGCTCTGTTTGACAGAGATGATCAATGTGTACATTAAGATATTTATTTGAAAAATACTATTATGGCAGAAAAAAATATGTGAAACATCCAACAAATGTACTTGGGCCGATTATGTCTTGTTGTAGTGATTTTACAGACTTTAGCCTTTATTGGCCAAGAGCTTCCATTCTTTCCATAGGGAGCAGTGCCGAGGAGTTGCTGAGAGAGTTCTTGAGCATTATAGAGTAGTTGGCATGTGGCAGGTGAGGTGGAAGCCCAATGTAAGGTGGCTCCAAGCTTCTTTCAGATAAGAAATGCAGGAGAGTCTTCGCCACCATGTGAGGAATTCTCTACCTAAAGGAAAATAAATGCCACGAGATAGCAATTCCTTAATGTAATTATCACCCAAGATCAGAAGGGTAATTCCATGGAATGCCTTAGTACGACTTCGACAAAGTGGTGAGGTGCTCATTTAGATTTGCAAGAAATATGAGTTCCTGAGAGTAGCCCACAATCGAGAAGATTAGCTGGGGGTAGTTGATGCAACAATACACTTGGTCTCTGAGGACAATACATAACTGTTGACTAAAGAGTATGTGTGGTGCAAAGTCAAAGGGCCATGGCGCAACATTCTTGAAAAATAAGAAAGGATGTTCAATGTGGAGCAAAGGGGGAAAATGATCATTGTATAGAGATAATTAGATAAGGCTTATCCTATTGCAGTTAGGATAGGGGGTGGGAAAACTTGTGATTGGGATAACACAATTGTACTATTGTACGATTGGATATCGTACATGGATTATCTGCAGGGTTCAAACGGCGTGGTGCGTAATGAATATTTGGCAAGAAGAAGGAATAATTTCATAATAGCATAAGGAAACTAGTGCCAAAAGACATTTAATTCAAGCTTGGGAGGTCATACTATATTCTTTTGTAGTCACCATGAGTTGGTAGTCACGTGGTTAGGATGTCGAGTAGTTAGAAGGCTACATCTTTTTGTCAAAAAAAAATTGGATTCAGTGTTCGACTTAATATTGGGCCGTTTGTACAGTCAGAGGGTTAGACATTCAGGTGTTTTTTTTATTATTTTATTACAATTATTCTATCATCAGTTGACTATACCATAGTCAGGCACTTTCAATAGGTCAAAAAATACTAAGGTTAGAAAGTCTAGTAGTTTGATATTTGGGAATACTGAGGTCTATAGCTCGAGTATTTTCATAGTCGGACAATACTAAGGTCAAGGATTGATTTGGATTATTTATAAAAATCGTAGTCATTCAGTGTTCTAAGCCGGGCGGACAGAAGGTTGGTTCATTTGATAGAAGGATGGTTTCAATAGTTCGGTAGTTTCACAATTGGGCATTACTGAAGTGGGGAGGTTAGTAGTTTGACAATTGAGAATGTTGAAGTCAAACGTCAGGCCGATTATTTATAAAAAAAAAATCCTAGCTTCTCTGTGTTGGTATTTGGGTGGTCAAAAGTTTGGGTAGTCATAAGGCCGTATTTCTTTTTTACAAAATGTTTCTGGATCTAACTTACGACTTAAATTTCAATTGTGTGTATATATATTATATATATTATTTATATATATTATATATATATACTATATATAATATTATATAATATATATATATTATATATATATTATATATATTATATTATATATATTATATATATATATATATATATATAAGACTCCCGTGTTTTATGCATTTTGTGATGAACAAGAGAAAAAAATTACAGAAACACACAAATAAAGGAGACTAGAGTTATAGTTGTTAACTCTTCAAGCATGAAAAGTACAAGATCACTATTGTGATTTGTCACAATTTTTTTTTTTTTTTGTGAGTCGAATGTACAATCGGGAAGCCACACAATAAGATGTTTTTTATTATTTTATGATTTTTTTATTCTATCCAAACTAGAGTAGACCATATTAGGGTGAACTCATTAGGTCTGATAGTTTGACAGTTTGACAATGTGGAGGTCAGTAGGTCAGTCGAAAGTCCGACAATACCGAGGTCGGAAGGTTAGCTTGATCATTTATAAAAAATGGTTATGGTCAGTTCGAGTTCATGGTCATGTGGTTGGGTACTCAGTAGCTTGTATTTTCCTAAATTTCCTAAATGCGACATGCGACTTAAGTTTTCAGGAAAAAAGAAAAGAAAAGAAAAACTCTATTTAAGGCTTTTATTTTTATTGATTTTGTGACAAACAAAGGGAATTTTATTTTGTTGTAAACATGACAACAAGAATGCAAATTATTTGATGAATATTTATATTATAAGTTTCATACCAAATAATTACAAAACAAAGAAATATAGAAAAGTGGATTTTCCTCTGTCCAACAAACCATGAAAAGAGTTTACTGTGTGCACGCTAACAATTATTTTCTTGACTTTTAGCTCAGTTATTGATATCATAAGTCTATATGGTATATGACACTATAAAGTCTTTTTAGAATTTCAGTAATTGGTTCTCAAAGCCTATATTCCCAGTCTGTTTGTGTTTACATTTATATCTGGTAATACATTTATATCTAGTTACAATTGTATTGAGAGAAAAACACCTGAGACAGTTGAATACAAGAACATAGTGTAGCAAGGAAACAAAAATGCTCAATCTATTTTAAACATCTATTGTGAAGTAACATATTATAGGTATTATGTGAAAAAATGGATTACTCTATTATAATTGCATTTAAATGAATTTGACAAAAAATTGAATGTCTTGTTAAGACAAAAAAGTTGAAGTTACTAGAAAAATTAGAAATAGATTGCTAAATATACAACAAATGTCAAGTGTACAAGCAATGCACATTGTTTTGTGTTTTTCTTTGTATTCAGCTGCTAGAAGAAAAATTTTAATGAACACTGACTGATCTAAAGAAATAACATATGTTTTGGAAAGACTTACTTTGTTAGAACAACAATATGATAACTATGACTTCTATAGTTATAGTTGTATTCAAAGCTAAATACTTGACACAAATCAATACAAGAGCATAGTAATTGACAAAGAATTTTTTGACAAAATGTGCAAGTATTTTCTCAATTGCTTGTGGTAGATTTATGTGTAATAACTCTTTTGATGTGACTTTGGGCATACTCAGTGTGCAACTGAAGTTCAACATGGAATTCACTGTCATGTTGTGCTTCATCTTATAGGCATATCGGTTTTCATGGACATATTGACATAGATACATAACAAGAAACAACAATGTAACCAAAACTAGTTGAATGTATCTTGTTGAGGAAACCTGTATAACAGTGCTCATAAGAATGGTAAGTTTAATGTGCCATATACAATGATAAATATTTTAACAAGAAATAGATGAGTCTTCTATATTATAAACATTGTAAATATATGAAAATGGATCAAGACACAATTATGACTGGAATAATTAATATTGCTTGCATTCAATTTATAATAAGAAATTGTTCACACGGTTGGCAAAAATCCTCTTAGAAAGAGTTAGTATGTGCTCGATCAAAGTTCCATATATATATAATTTATATATATATTATATATATATATATTATATATATATATATATATATTTTGTATGGTTTCATAGCACTTGTAACAAGGTCCCACTATTTAGCTAAAACTAAAATTAAACTAAGATCTATAGTTCAATCCAATCATTGATGACCACGAATATAATATTAAGCAAGATAATCAAAATTCTATATATGGAAAATGTGTGCCACATATGTTACATAGCACAATATATATCCTAGGTTCAATAATTGAATCAACTAGCCCATGAAAATGTGCATACGAGTTCTCACTTGTACACTTCGAAATATTGTCAATTGAGCAAATCTTACATGAACAAGGTTTGTAGATCTATGGACAAAATATCAATGACTGTGATGATTGTTTTTTTGTGTCTATTTTCACACCTACACTATGTTTTGATATGTCTAATATGAGAAAAACAATTTCACAAGTTTTTTATAATTATTTCATTTGTAGTAAGAATACTGCTACCAATTGCTTAAAACAACATCTAGGTACAAGTAACATTGAACAAGACAAATGTATTAATAATGATTCATAGGCTTATACTATAAACTCATTACTTCCATATGCATATCGACATATAGAGGAAAAAGGTCTTGTAATACAAAGAGTTTATGAACTATTTGATGTTAGCATATATATATATGCAATACAAAAACACAAGATAATTTCTTGAGATTCTATTCATAAAACGCTTGTGCCAAAGTCATGTACATTATGTATGTACCAATATCAACTATAATTCTCATCTAAAAAATGATTTAATAAATATAAATATCATCACTCAAAGGGTTTAAATGAGCATAACAGTATGCATAATATCATGAAACATAAATTCCTAATTGGAATTTAATTCACAACATTGACTAGATAAGTTTTGGCTGAACATTTAAATAAAAGCTCCAAAAATATTTTCTGATTTTGATACTATCCAACTAATGCTTTTTAGGATTTTCTAGAATATCTACAGATGCATAATTTAAAGTAAATTACTAACAATTTCTATCTCATAGAGGAGATAAAATTTTTCTATATTTTAATATTATACTACAGTGATAAACTAGGAATAAGTCAATCTACAATTTTTTAATTTCTGATTATAAAAAGATCTAAATTGCAAAATTTTCATAAGGAATCTTAACCAAAGTTATCAAAGACTCATTGGGAATCAAACAACACAAGTCATAGAATAAAATTACAAATATTTATTAAGTAATTAAAACCATGCACTGACACAAATGCCACAATTCATTACACATGAGCACTAAAAATGGTATTGAAAAAAGATGGCATTTCAAAATTGATTAAAAACATTCAATTCTATAGTCTTCACTAATTATGGACCCTTTGAACCAACGCATAAAGGTCTATAATTACTAAAATACAATAAAATAATATACAATTTTTTTTTTTTTTTTTTTTTTTTTTTTTTTTTTTTTTTTTAAATTAAGACTAAATTCTAAAATGTTGTATGTTCAATTGAAATTAGGTATGAAAGCAGTGATTTTATCCTCATCTCCAGTCTTTGTAATTGATACTAAGTAGCAGGTTAGGTGCATGTACTTTGACATAAGATTTCCATTGTGAATATATGTCGTACAATGCAAAGAAATAAATGGGAGTAAACTGACTGATGCATATCTGTCAATGATTTTATTAAGAAATTTCCAAAATTCTAAAACTTCTACTAAGATTTCAAGCCAATTTCAAGTATTGGAATTCATTTCAACAAGGAGAAAACTTTCCCGGAGACTTTTAAGGGCCCATAAATCTTCCACAACCTATAAAGGCATATTCCAAAATAATACCCACAACCATACTACTATAAAAAATATAAGGATATGGTCCATGGCCAAATCCAAAACTTACCGCAGTTGAATGCCTCTCCTCACTCATTTATAACTACAAACCCCACACCTATAGCTCCAAACTCTTACAAATAAAGAGGCTAGCATTCCAACTTATCTCTAGAGGAAACAAAGTTTCCAATCATAAGTATACAATACCATTGTTCTATCCCACAACTAGCCTAATGAGGACCAAGAACATAACATAATACACAAATATCCTTGAAGCTCAATTCAACTTACACATTTTCTTTCACAAACTGGCACATCTTACATTTATCATATATAACATGCCTCAAAGAATGCATATAAATATAGAATCATTCATATGATAAATAACAATGAGCAGCCAAGCACAATTAAGCATTGATCCATATCATCATTACAACATACTCAATAACCTAGCATAACAATATTCATGAAACATTGAACAATAATATAATTTCATTAACAAAAAAAGAGATACATTTATCAAAGTTAGTTAAGATTTGTTGAAAATTTGAACAACGGAGAACCACTTTCCAACCAATGCTAGCAACCCTTGAATCAAATACAGTGCTATAAAAGGAAGGCTCACTCAAGAATTAATATGATTCAAAATCAAGGTAGAGGACATGAAGGCCACTCTCCATGACATAAAGAAATCAATATGTTTTCTTTCAACCCTAGAGCCAAGGCCAATTTACACTCAAATTATTTCCTCTCTATGCTTGCACATCATAAAAGTATCCATTCTCTAATCCAACAATTCCTCAATGCTTCTTTTTTCTCAATGCCTTTCATGTTTAGTTCAAACAATTAAATTAGAAATTGCCCTAAGCTGTATTAAGTTAAAGATCAAAACTTCCCAATGGCTATTATGACTTAGAGATATTTTTGTCACCTTGTATTGAGATTGATACCGTGAGCATCCATGTGTAATTTTGTCATGCACAGTCTTAATTGCAAACACACTTCTCTTTATCTGAGTGGAAAGTGGTATCCACCCATGTTATTTACCCATGGTATTAATGCATGTTATTAAATGATGTGACTCAAGGAGACACTAAAAATACTACAAATAACATACCTCACCTTTCAAAAGGACATTCAATGTTCCATGATGTAGATGTAATGGACCTGTTTTCTTTCCCATTTAATAAAGAGTTGGGTTTTCATTATATTATATTATGTTTATTTTTGTGGTAGATTTTATGTTTTCTCTCCTCTCTTGGAATTCAAACCTTTTGGATCTAAACCTCAATATCTGAATCAATTGTGTCAGAGAAGGTTACAACTCCATGGAAGCGAGGGTTTGAAGCAAATGTCAAGGTTCCCAAGCGGGGTAAAGGTGCAAGAGAAATGTTTGTTGAGGTGTTGGCTAGTTATTTATGCTCGCTCCCACCTACCACATCTTGAATTACATGCCTTATCCCTAAAGATATTTTCCACATGTCTAGCGCATTTGGATCTTGCATAGACAATTCCTTTTGGACATAGAAGCTACATCTCGAGGTCAAAACTGAGGAAGAGTATTTAATAATGACTGACCTTCCTTTACAAATCACATTCTGATGAAGCCATATTTCCTAAACTACAAGTGCGTTCCAAAGATTTGATTCCTTATTCGAGATCGTGGGAGAGAACAAGCTATTGAATCTACATAACATGGGTTCCAGGGAAAATTTTAAGGATGGAAAATTTTCTTGAACTTTAAAACATTGGCGAATCTCACTAATCCCTAATATGAAAAATATAAAATGTTTATTGATATATTTGTAAAATTATTCAAATTTATAATCATTTTATATATAAGTCTCTCTATTATACGTTGGCGATTTTTATAGGTAAAATAATATTTTATTCTAAAATTTGGGCGAATCATCTTTTATAAAAATGGAAATTGGCGAATCTTTTTGTGGAAAAATAATGGAAAATTAGCCCCCTGGGCGAATATTAGCCCCTAAAATTTTCCATGATGGGTTCCCTCATTAAAATCTTCTACGACCTCAAGCTTGGCTATATCAATCATGTAATATCCCTACCTGTCTAAGGTGATATAATTAAATTTATATTGGTATTATGCTGGTGAGCTGGACAAATATAACTATTGATTGATGAAGTTACATTGTGTGGCCTGTGTACCCATATAGTTATATAATATATGTTAGATATGTTTTAGGGTCATCGTGCCAAAATATTTATGGCGATTTTAGCTAAGTAGTCAAAGGGATGAGTTTGTAAATAAAATGTAATTGAACATTTTTCAGTAATAAAATAACCTGGCTCTGGAACCCACTCTAGGAAAAAGGAAAAGTTGGGCTTTGTTTGGTGAAAAGTTCACCCTAAGGCCCATGTTGCTTCAGGGAGTGCCACATGTCCAGTGAAGGTCATGCATTTAGAAAGGAATTGTAGGTGCTTAAGAATATGATTATGGAAGGGGAATTTAGTGAATTATTCTTCATTCTTGGATTCATTCCCTCAAGGATGGATCTAGGGCTTTTCGTGATTATTCAATATGGGGACTAAGGAGTCAGAGAGTCTCAGGGTTTGACTCTGGGATTATCTCAAATGTGGTTATTAAGTTAACCGTACAAATTGGATGCATCCAAATTTCATGTGAGCCCCTATGTGGCTTTAGGATCTTGGTGGCTTTGAGGGTTTTTTGGCCTTGGTTATGGATTGGTGCCATGGAGTTTCAGTGAGAAAATCAGTTTAGAGATAGTGAGAGAGTCCAGGTTTGGGATTTGGCACCAATTGAGGAGTTCATTTCAGTGCTTTTGTTCGACAATTGGACACTAGAAAGTAGTGAGGCTTCTGGAGTTCCAGGTAGAGACAATTTTGGCCAACAAAAATTTTCCCTAGAAGGTGGGCACCAATTAGGGACTTAGACTATGACACTTGGGTGTCAGTCAGGGGAACACGATCCTATGGTTGGAGATTGAGATTGAAGCAAATGTAAAGGTTCCCAAGTGAGGTATAAGTGTAGGAGAATTAGATATTGGGGTGTTGGTGGATGATTTACACTTGCTCCCAACTAACATATATTCAATTACACACCTTATCCCCAAAACTATTTTTCACACGTTTAACACATTCAAATATTGTGTAGATAATTCCTTATCGACATAGAAGCCACATCTTAGGGTAAAAACTGAGGACAAGTATTTTATAATGACTAACCTTCCTTTGAAGATCACCTATCATTGGATCCATATTTCCTTAACTGCAAGGATGTTCAAAGATTTGATTATGTGTCGGAGTTCATGGGAGAGAGAAAGTTGTTGAATCTACAGAGCTAGGGAACCCTCATAAAAATGTTCTATGATGTTGAGATTGGTGATATCGATCATGTAATACCCCTAATTATCTAAGGCAATATAACTAAATATAGATTGATATTAGGCTGGTGAGACAAATAAACATAATTGTAGGCTGGTGAGTCAGAGTTACATTATGTGATCCCCATGCCCATGTAGTCATATTAGATATGTTTTTAGGTCATCATGCCTAGATATTTATATCAGTTTTCATTATGTGGTCAAAGGGACAAGTTTGTAAATAAAATGTAATTCAACATTTTTTTAATAATAAAATAAGGTTGGCTACAGAGTCCACTCTAATAAAAAGGCAATGATTGGTCTTTGTTTGGTGAAAAGTGCGCCTTGGGGCTCACGTGACTTTAGGGAGTGCCACATGGCCAATGAAGGCCATGCATTTAAAAGGGAAGTGTAGGTGCTTGTGATTATGATTATGCACTACAAGGAAAATGCCTTCTAGTGGAGGTTATAATGGAGGTTTTTAGTGTTATAAAATTGGTAAAAGTTGTCAAAAAAAACCTTTGCTACAACATCCGTTTGTGATGGTGGATGTTTTAGTGGAGCTGATAACGTATTTTTAGCATAAGTATAAAAATATGGGTGACTAGAGATTTTAGTGGATGTTTTCTTAGCAGTGGAAAAATCACAATGGTGTGCTACCAATATAAAACCACCAGTACTGTAAATTTAAATAAAAGCACCGAGACTGGGAGCAAACATTTAGAGTACTAGTGTGTTAACTTGATAAAATCACCGATGATTTAATAATAAAAATGCATCGGCTCGTATAATCTACGATACCATGCACCGAGGTGTTGACTGCAAACAACATCGGTGCTTGAAAAGTATACCTGCCTAATTCTTATGTCTTCTAAAAATGACTCGGACAATACTTTTAAGGAAGGGCACCGAGGCTAGCAAAAAAATATTACAACCTTGATGATTTTATATTCTCCAATGCACCAGATAGTTATGCATAACAATACACCAGTGCTGATGAGTTGTATAAACAACACTAGTGCTTGAAAAGTATAATGCCCTAGTGTTTATGTGTTTACAGAAGTTTTGATGTTGTACTTTTCCCAAAAGGCACCGCGGTAGGAAAAAAAAATCTTGTGATACCAACACTTTTATGTAATCTAACACACTAGTGTTAAAGGTAATGATGCACCGATGCGTTAAAGGAAAATCATATTGGTGCATGAAATGTATATCTTCCCGGTGCGTATTGATTTTACAAACGCATCGAGAATTTTTATGTACGAATGTCAGGATACCATTTTTTATTATTTTAAATGTCGTTGCTAAAAAAATCGTATTCGAAGTGGTGCACATTAATATACGATGTCCTGGTATCCATTTTCTCTTTTTTAGAAACATCGACCTGTGACAGTGAAATTATTGTTATTTTTTAAATATGCATTTGTCACGCGGAATGAGTCGATCTTGCGGACAAGATAGACCTTCCTAGAATCTAATGAAGACCTAATGACAAGAAAACCAACCAGACACTATATTTCTCTAAATGTGCTTTATAAATAATGGCAAACAAATGTGTTTAATGCCTACCTCATGTCCAACGCAAGTTTGGGGATGCCTTCGCTCCTTTGATCCAAGTAAGTTCCTTTGTCGCAAACCTGCAAACACAAACAAGGCA
>APFE030847870.1:0-22045 GCA_000404065.3 Pinus taeda | reverse complement strand
CTTATAATGTTGGGTGTGATCTTTCTTCTAATTTAAAAGTAAATTCATTAATTTAAATTATAATAAATAAAACCTATAAAAGAATGTTAATTGAATTGTCATTTGATTTAATATGTTATTAATAATATATAATATTTATGAATAATTTACGCTCAATTTTAATGAATTCTACATAAAATGAGATGATACCCAAGAAGAGGATAAACGTAAAAGGAGACCGGAGGACACGCAGAACAAGGGAAGTACACAACGCTGCCAGTGATAAGCGACACCAGACTCACAAAAACCACGCCCACCCAAAGAAAGCCCCTAAGAAGAACAGAGGGGGGAGGAAGAAACCCTAAGACGACAACGCAGGGATCCAATTTCTACTAACCTTCCACCCATCATCTCTGTAGTAAAACATCAACATGGAATGCATTAATAGAAGGAAATCAAAACAACATATATGCATCTTTATCAAATTTGAAAATGACCATCACAAAAGAGGAAGGTAAGCCAAAATAAGAACAAAAAACCAATTCAAAAATCTAGAGGATGAAACAAAGGACTACGTTATGTTGACGGTGCTAGACCCACCAACATTCAGGGGATCACCCCAGTATGAAGTCCTAACTAGACCTCACACCGTTTGTTGTGGGATTCGTATCCGATATGATGGCTCGGTTGTCATTATCTTAAAGATTTTCCTCAACTCTTGTTTGTCAACGCGGAAGAGTGGTCTGCTTTGTCTTCAAGAAGTGAGGTTTGCGTGCCTGGTGATTGTAAGTGTTACCTATGTCAATGGTTCTTTCACTGTAGAGGGAGAGGGTGACAATTATTCCCAAGTCATTTGGGACTAAGTCCCAACTTTGCTAGGAACACACAACACAACAAGGCGTGCACAGCGTCCGAAGGAACAATCCACACGGATGTGGTAGTCATAACACACAAGGGAAGATAACACGTACAACACTCAATGGATGAGTCTGCATGAGTGCAACGGTTGTTACAACAAGTTTTAGGTGAAAGGTATGTTTGATGTCCGAGAAGGTAGCCACCACGGGCGAGATAGCGTTAACAACATATACAACACATTTTCTTTAATAGATTATGTATTACAACAAGTGAAATAGTTCAAGTGTGAAACATAGATTAAAGCAACATGCATCACAAGTGTTTAAGATTAGTCTTACAACAATTATAATACATGTGTGAAAATGTGCTCGCATGTTAGTAGGCTTTTGAATTAAGTGAAAGTTCCAAGACACATTGTTACACCATACATCACTGACCCTGTGAGCGGGGCGTTGGAGCCACTACTTACTTCTCAAAGAAAAGATTACAGACTCTCTTAGCTATGTGGGAGGAGCTGAGGTGAAAAAGTCCTTTGCATGTACAAATGAGGAGGTATTTATAGCCAAGGGTGAAATTGACCCTTGTGGTTGTTCGACTACCCTCATGACTGTTTGACTTCCAAGACTCTTCGACTTTACATGACTCTTTGTACAACAAGTGGGTCTCTTGGACTTCCACGTTACATTACATTGATAGATAGTATGGCCCACAGTAGAGTGTGGACGACATGGCTCATGACATGACTCGACATGACAGTGTTAATACATTCATGCTACTACTGGTGTGCATGTCAAGTTGCAGTGCTACTGGGGGATGGATTTCCTCATGGTGTGTCACAGCTTCACCTCCGCATGGAAAAGTATGCGGAGTCTTTGATGGTCATTGACTTGCTTGATGTTGCTTTTGCACGTTACTCCTTGCTTGTATGTTGGAAGGCTTGACAGGTTTGTCTGTTCGCGAAAGGTGCATGTTCGTCCGTTCGTCCGTCTGTAAGCACATCTTGCATGTTTGCTCATTCTTTTGTCTACGAACACATCTTTGCATGATCATCCGTTCGTGAGCACATCCCTTTACATGCATCGCTTGTTCATTCGTTGGTGAACCTATCCTTCTACATGTGCTCCCTTCGTCCATCCCATTCGTCGTCGCGCCATGTTTATTTGTGTACCTGATCTTATAGTCACTCATGATGAGACGAAATCAAATCCAAAAACCTCATATTCTACCATGATACATAATCATTTCGGATGCAGGTGACTGGGAGAGGCAATAAGGTTGTGAGGCAGGATGTAGGCTCTGGGCACTGCTGATGAAAAATGTGCAAGAGTCACTAGGTGATGGAGATGGGCAATTCGGATTGACAATGACTGTCCGCGAGGTCTGGCTCAGGTGAAGGATAAAACTACGCAGTTTTTTAGGGGAATTGTCCGAGCTGCAAGAAGGTTGGGTAGGAAAAATCTATGTAGTTTCCGGAATGAGCGGGCAGCGAGGGCTTGGTAGAAAAACCTGCGCAATTTTTTGGAGGAACAGGCCGGGAGCTTAGCAGCCAAAACTGCACAATTCCTGGAGGGAACTGGCAGCTGGCTGCTGGGCCATTAGCAATAGAAACTACACAATTCTTGAGCGAAACTAGCAGTCTGCTACTGTAGCTTGGCAGCAAAAACTGCACAATTCTTGGAGGGAACTGGTAGTCTGTTGTCGGGAGTTGTTGGCGGGAAAAACTATGCTGACGCTGGGGTTGGCCTTTTGATCACCTCTACATATTTTTTGAGCTGAGTGGACTGCTGGGTAGTAGAGATCTTTCTCATGAAAATTGCGCAATTTCTGGGTGAGCAATCGATTGATTGTAGAGAGAGTTGGATGAAAAAATTGCGCAATTTTTTGAGGGAGACATGGATGGGCATTGGGTGTCTGTCCATCCTGTATACGCAATTTTCTTAGTCAGTAGAGTAGGCCATGCTTGCAACCTCTGCAAAATTTTTTAGGGGAGTCAGTCCTGGGGTGGCTGCCAGGTCAAACTCTTTGGTTGACCAGCACGGAGACTGATTGATTTGCTTGCGAGCAACGTAGCTTGAAATGAATTGCTTGGTGCTTCTGAGCTATTCTGAATGAAAATCAATCGAGTCGATGGCGGGGTGATGGTCTGGCTGTCCGAGGGGAGTCCAGTCATCAGAACTTCAGCAAAATGACTAAGTGTGTGAACGAGTGAAAGATGCATATGTGATCTTGCAAACACACACTTGCATGACTCGACGATGAGATGACTACAACCATCCAGACATACATGTTCAACATGACTGACTGACGGTACAAGTGATAAGCATGACATTTGTGATTGATCATTGGTTGACCATGACAATTCTTGCGCGACATTGAATGTGACTCCATGTTTGAGTGCGACAAAGGTTTTCATACCGAACACACCAAGTACATACAAAGCAAAGACTTTGAAAATGACCAAAACATGGTCGCAAGCATCACATGAGCTCACGGAGTGAACCCAAGTGTGTGCAGTCATCAAGCGAAACTCTCAAGGGAGGCATTGAAATTCGCTTCAAGCAAAAATTTTGGAGGGTGGTTTTAGCCGCTACAACACTTGGCAACACACTGGTGGAACTCTAGCTTCTTTGTTTTGGTTCATTGGTAGCATAGGGCCTTGATCTTTTGGGGAGTATTGAATCATTGTGCGGGTTACTTCAGCTTTCCCACTTCCCCCATGGACATACGTGGGTCACCTTTTGCCAACTCAGTCAAACATAATCACAAGTTCAACGTGATCACAATGTTTCGAATTTCGGAAGGGTAGTTTAGCTCGCGAGTTGAATATTTTTAGAGTATAAGTTTTCATCTCTGGTGTTGCTCTGCTGCCAGCAATCCTGGACAGTACCCCCGCAGAGTCATGCAAGAACACACGCATTGCTCCATTGCCAGCAAGCCTGGTCAGTACCCCAGTGGAGTTGCATGCTTCACCTCTCTACGCAGGAAGCCTTTCTCTTCTTTCGCCTTTGTATTTTTTCAAGAGGATTGTCCATAGGAACTTATTTATTTTTGGGGCGGAAGAGGGACCTTGACTTACTAAGAGCAGAATAGGTTGTTCCTTCATAGAAGCATGTAAGACCTCTAACATAGGTTTTCTCGTTTAGATTTTCCCCTTCTCTGTTTCTACTCGTTGGATGAGCTTGACACACATATTAGAAGGATGGGTACAGGCATGGGGCTTCCTAGTGTGGACACAAGTTCATGGTTGGACCAAAACTTCCCTTGTAGATGGCTCGTATTTTCCGTCAAGACTTCATCGATTGAATGTTATAACCAAGCATAGAGAAGATGGATAGAAGATTGGCCAAGTGTTGCAGTGTCACAAGTCTCTTCATATTTCAGCAACATACTTTATTCAAAAGCCAAGATGTAGTAGTTAGCAGCACTTATTTTTCGGAAACAATAATAGTAATCTATCAATCAAACAAAACAAACGTAAACAAAAATAGTGAGCAGAAAAAAAAAAAAAAGTAAAAATAAAGATAGTAAGCAAAGCAAACGAAATGAAAACAACAAGCAACAAGAAGATTATGTACATGACATGGGAAGTGGCCCAGCCTACTGAAAATAATGCTTGAGATCTTGGTTGTTGACAGGAAGGTTGTTAATCCTCCCGTCAAGTGATTGCAAACAATACGTGTTTGGTCCAAGCTTCTCGTGGACTGTGTATGGACCAATCCACAGGGGCTGGAACTTCGTATGTTTGCCCTTGTCTTCATGGGACTTATCCCATTTCAAAACTAAGTCACCAACATCGAAGTTAGCTTTCCCTCCAGACTTCTAATCAAACCATCTCTTGATATGGTTCTAGTGGTGTGTGAATTTTTCTTTTGCTTTCATCCTTTCTTCCTTAAGATTATGAAGAGCATTCATCCTATGCTAAACTGGCTAGCAAGGCTTGCGTTGGGATTCTTGGGAAAGTTGAAGTGCAGGCAAGTAGATATTAGGTGGAAGGATGGCTTCTTTTTCATAGACCAAAAAGTATGGTGAGGTATTAAGAGAAGGCTTGGGTGTTACACGGTTAGCCCATAATGCATTCATCAGAGCGGTATGCTAGTTGCACTGCTAAGAGAAAACAATCTTCTTGATTATGCGAATGAGGTTTTTATTTGTGGATTTTGCGAGAACGTTTCCTTGTGGGTAATAGTTAGATGAATACTTTAGGATAATACCGTTCTGTAATGCAAAATCATAGAGTTTCAAAGATGAAAAGTAAGTTGCATTATAAAAAACAAGTGATATCGGAACATTGAAGTGTGAGATGATGTTCTGCTGGACGAAGTCGACGACCTCTTGGTCATTCACTTGTTTGAGTAGATCTGCTTCTGTACACCGCGTGAAGTAATCAGTTGCTATTAGAATGTAGTGGTGTTGCTTTGATGAATGTGGGAAGATTTCCCCAATGATGTCCAAGCCCCATTGTTGGAATGGTTTAGTGACTGCAACAGGGTGCAATGGGGTTGCTGATTTCTGTGTTCTGTTGGCACATCGTTGACATGTTGGGCACTTGCAGGCATAAGCATGTGCATCCTTGAATAGTGTGGGCCAATAGAAACCAGCTCACATAACTTTGTGTGCAGTGGTGTTTCCCGCAAAGTGACCCCCGGTGGGTCTGTCATGCAGATCTTGAAGTACCTTCTCTAATTCATGTGCCTCCAAGCACCTGAGAAAAACTATTACTATGCTTTTTATAAATCACTTTGTGCACCAACCGATATGTTAAGGCTTTAAGGCGCAATGACCTTTTCTATTTGATGGAAAATTGAGAAGGTACAGTATCGTGCTCATGGTACTGGTGCACATCTGTGTACCAAGAGGTTCCGTCTTCAGTGGGTGTGGCTTGCCTTACATCATACATCTCAATTTCCTGCTCCCAGCCTGTTATAGACATATTTGGGCACTTCAACCCCAATTGTATATGTCGATAAACCAAGGGATCTTTAAACACTAAAAGTGTTGTTTCATACCCTAAAGGATCATGGTCAACTGATTACATCATTCCCCAAAAGTTCCACCTGAAAAACCACTCAGAACTGGGAAAAACTAGACCATACTGACTACTCCATGGTCAAGGTGTGATGCATACTGGCTGCTACACTAGCCAGGTGTGATGCATACTGAAGAAGCCTTCTCCGGGGTGCGATGAGTGAGAATGGACAAATGGCTGATATAGTTTGCTAAGTGGATGCTCATAGAATCTTCTAGAAACTTCTCCTATGACACTTACCTCTCTGAATTCGCCCAGTGATGAGTAAGATATCAATGAAATCTCCAAGTGGAACCAAGAACTATCAGTGGAATGACACTAATCAAAAACCCAGAGCTGACTCACACCCTTGCAAGACATCTGTAAATGGATCCCTCATCTAAGAGATCTAGAGGTTGGAATTTTGTAATTTGTAAGGAAGTCCTGTTGGTTTATCTTTGAGAAGAGACATTGTATTGTTGGGTGATCTTGCTTTTCATGAGCTGAAGAGGGCTTTGATGCTGGGAGGATGATGTTGGATCAAACAACTGGGTTGTAATCCTCTCTTCTATTATTAATAAAGTTCTTTGAGTTTTCCTCCATATAATCATGTATTTGTGAATCTTGTTATTTGTGAATGCAATTGTATGGTCAATGCATTTCTGATTCTGCATTGTTTATGATATTATAGATCTAGATGCTTTGATGGTATTTGTTACTCTGTTTCTATAGGCATTCTTTAAGCGGGACAAGTAGGAGAAGAGTTGCAAGCTCTATCAAGGGAGAGAAAAAGCAAGCAAGGATTCAAGCAGAAGATCTAGGTTGGTCCCCTTTGCTTCTCTCTTATCTATTATACATAAAGGAAATTTCAAATTTCTTTGATTGTTTGTTTCTAAGATAGCTACCCATCTTAGTGGGACTAGCAGATTGAAAAGACACTAGTTTTCCTGGAAACAAAATGGCGACTCCACTGGGGAGCAAATAGTTTGTTTGTTTGTTATTGTTGTTTACTTTATAAACTACAGATGGAGCCTGAAGTTAGCCAGATAACCTTCAAACTGCTCTTGCTATGCAATTGCAAAGTAGATGAATGCTGCTTCAGGCAATCTCTCGGTTGGTTTATGAACTGAACATCTAACTTACAAGCATTCTAAATTCCCTTGTGGTAGCTCAATAACCTCCTAAGATCATACCCATGTACTTTTTTCTTTACTGTTCATAATAACTCAACTTAAATCCCTGAACTCAGCTACAAATTTGACCAAAAACCCAACTCAATTTCGCTCCCTGGCCCATCGCACTGTCTGTAACTGGAAGCTTGTATGCATCACACCTCCCGTGTGTAGTAGGTGATATGCATCCATGTTTCTCTGAAGGATAGGTGTGATGACTGAGTATTCCTATTTCTCTCTTTGAAATTTGGGTTTTTTCTCTTTGTTTTCAACTCTGTTTGGTTTTGTTGCTGCTTATGATCAGTATCTCATTGTTGAAGCCTCCTTCCCTTACATTGTTCAACCTCTGTTGATTAGGATTAGTGAATGTTTTTATGTATTTGTCAATCATTCATGACCCTTTGCCAAAAGTAGCTTAATCTAACTGTCGTTTTTGATACAAAAAGTGTCGTAATTGTCATTTTGAGTCAAAAAAAGAAGAGTGTCGTAAAGTCTTCCTCCTCTAGATAGTCAATTGTACTTTTGTCATTGTATTTCATTTGAATTGTTAATATTTGAAGTGTTGAAAGTAGTTTTCTATTCGAAATCGAAAAGTGTCATTTTATTCTTCCTCTCGTTTTGAAAAGAAATTGTCGAAATGTCACTTTGAAGAAAATATTTCAAATCTATACTTAGTTTTCCTTTTTAGCATTCTCACATTAAGGAAACGGAAAATAAATACATGCATTTGCATTTGCATTTAGAATACATGCAAAAATGATTTAGGAAAAGTGCATTTAGTGTGTGCTCTTTGCTCTCTATTGAAAGAATCATAATCTTCTTTCCTTTGTAGCTAGGATTTTCATTCCTAAAAGAAAATAAACGATTGTTTATCATTTTAGATTGCATATTTAGGAATTTCACGTTTACATCACATGGAGAACCTTGAAAGACAAACTTCTAAACAAGATCAACTCTAAAACAAATCTCAATGAACATAAAAACGCTTTGGAACCTAACGCAACACATCTATAATTCTAGGCTAGAGATGTGTTCCGGTGTCGTAAAACCTGGTAACTGTCATTTTCATCGAAGGTTGGGTGATTCCTCCTCTTTGATACGACAAGTGCTAGTACGGACTTGTGCTCCCCGTACCATCGAGTATATATTGGGAGACCACAATAGGTTGATATCCTTTATCCATAGGAAGCTGTGTGTGCCGCCCTATCGATTGCAATGCACTGAACACAACATCCAGAAAGATTGTCTGTTGCACATAAGTCCTTGGTAATTTCTCTTTAATTTACCACCAAGGTGTATATTGCAGTTTTGCGATTAGTTTGGTAATCCCTCTTTCTAGATTTCCAAAGTAGTCACTTTCATTCCTTTTTGACTCCTTAAAATAAAAGGTCCATCTGAGCACTTGTCACTTCAGGATCCTTAAGAATTGAAGGCAACTAGAGTAATCTTTAACTTTTTCTCGACTCTTAAAAATTGAAAAAGAAAAGTTGTGTCAAAGTGTCATTAAAATTTATTTAATTCGAAAAAACATCCCTGTTCCTTCATTGATCTTAGGTTGAGGTAACGGAGTCCACCAATCAAGGAATCCCTCCTAGGGAAATCCTAGTCCTTTCTCTTCTTGGGGAGATATTGGTGCTCTGTATATGGCTACATTGTCCCTTCCAAGAATCACAATTGGCCTGCCAGTATGGCTATTCTCAACCTCTGTCATTCAAAATATCGTAATTCCTTAGTAATCGAATCAGCAACTAGTTGATACCGAAAGTGACCCTTCACCTTCTACTTCGTTTGTTCCCCCCCCCGCCCCCCTTTCTTCCTCTTCACTTGGTAAAAATAGTGATACTAGTAACCAAGTGGCTGAGAAGAAGAAGAAAGGGAAGGAGAAGAAGAACAAGTCAGTTAAGCAAGGGGGCAACAATGAATCATCTAGTGAAAATTCGCACACCAAACTTTCCAAATGTAGATCTCCATGCATAATTTGCAAGGGAGACCACCTTCATCGGGAATGTTTGTGCATCCCTCAGATCTTGGGAGAATGGTCTCCCCGTCTGCACCATCAGGTGTCATCAACCTCTGACGATCATGTTGACAGCACACCATCAACTAGTAACAATGAAGGAAAGGTCAGATTTCCATGTAGGTTATGTGAAGGTAATCATGCTCTTCACCATTGTCCCTTTATGGATGAAGCCAAAAGAGTCTTGGATAACCATCCTGCTTCACCGCAGCGACTTCCACCTGGATATAAGAAACTCTTACCAAATTTTTCTCTAGTTGAAAATCTGACTGACATGACTCAACCGTCGGTCGAAACACCTATCGTTGAGAGTGAACCTTCTGAGTCCATACTAGACCAAAGTCAATAGGTCGAGATGGCAATCAACCCAGTCTTACCGTCAGAAGGTCCACCTTCAGATGATAAAATTTCCAAAGAGAATGAGAAAGAAACCTTTCAAATTCTTTTTGTTAATACAGAGTCTGATGAACTTGAGGGTAATCCGCCCGTTCGTTTACAACAGGAAGAAAATTCCCCAGTTCAAAGGATTCATCCAACCGTTCATCCAGTTCTAGTCGTTTCGTTCGATTGGAATCAACTAGCAAGACCCCGCCTTCCATCTAATGTACCATTCTGAATCATAGTATAAGTTTACAAAATGATCATGTTTGGCACTATCACAAATGAAGGGGCTTCAATGAGTATCCTTTCCTCAACTACTTGGAAAGCACTTGGTTTGCCATCGCTTGAGCTTGTAACGCAAAATTTTTCAGGCTTTAACAAAGGAACCAGTCGACCATTAGGGATCCTTCCGAAGTTGCCAATAACTTTGAAAAGGAAAACTGTTCACTTGAACATGATGGTAGTCCAAGGACCATTAGATTACAATCTACTTCTTGGGCGTGACTATATATATAGCATGGAAGCTATTGTTTCCACACACTTTCGAGTGATGTGTTTCCTGCATGAAGGCAGAATTGTCCAGCTTATCGACCAACTTTCATTTCTCGGTTCAAACACAGCTCCAAGTCAAACATCATACCTAAATGGTCTCTTTGCATCAAGAGTGTCTCTTCAAACTTCATTTCATCCACCTGATTGCGACGAGTAATCCGATGAATGTAACGAAGCTTAGGGGGCATGCACCCTAGTCTGCTTCAGTAGATGAACCCATCTGAAAAAAATAGGTTTCCTTGTAGGTAATGTGATTGGTCCGAAACACCATTTCCTTGTAGGTTATGTAATTGGAAGTGCCGACCCACACCATTCACTTTTGTCCACTCTGTGGATGAAGCCAGGAAGTGTTTTGTCTAACCGCTGACAAAGCCATCCTACCATGTGAATTTCCCTGTAAGTTAAGTCATTGGTCTAACAGATCACTCACCTTTGTCTACGCTGTAGACAAATCCAAGGAAATGTTTTATCTGCTCTGCAGAAGAAACAATCTTTCTTAACCATAGTGATTTCCATATGGTCACTGGAAACTCTCCTTTTCTCGATGTGTGGGGGCATGCAAACCTTTTTATGCAAGAAAAAGACAACCAATTTTATTTTTTAGCTTTTTAGCGTTTTTAGCTTTTTAGTGTCAACTTCTTAGGTTAGATGATTGGTTTGATCCACCATTCACCTTTTTCTGCACTGCGCAAATGAAGCAAAGGAAGTGTTTTGTCTAGACGAAAGACAAAACTATCCTACCTAACCTCAGTAGTTCCTTAGCTTTTAGTGTAGTTAGCTTTGTAGTTTGGTCTTTTCTAGGCTACATAAAAAGGCAATGAGCAAATGTTATCGTAGAGTTCAAGCTCACTAAAAAATGAACCTACCAATGAGAGACATCTTTGACTATTGGTATGGGCAATGTTTCCACAAGGTTCAAGCTCATTAAAAGATAAACCGGCCAATGAGCGATGTTTCCGCAAGGTTCAAGCTCGTTAAAAAATAAACCCACCAATGAGCAATGTTTCCGCAAGGTTCAAGCTCATTAAAAAATAAACCTGCCACTGAGCATAGTTTCTTCCGATTCAAGCTCATTAAAAAATGAATCCACCCTCGGTAAATAACCTTTGTGATTGCCTTGCTATCAGCCTTTTGAGCCTTGGTTGTGTTCTTTCGTCACCTCCACTCTTTTGGCCAATCATACGCTTCCACTTGATTGTTTACCCTTTTGAGGAATAGCTGTGACGAGTGGTCCTGTTAGCCACCCTCTTCACATCGCCATGTTTTGAGAAGTTCCAAGCTTACCCGGAACTAGTTGCTACCCCAAAACACCACTCGTTCCTCAAAAACGAGTCTCTTTTAAACTCTTTTTAGACTTGTTAAATATAAGAAGATTGTTGAGCTATTGGCCTTTCCAGCTCGTTAAAGTAAGGGGAAGCACCATCCCTCCTGTACATTTTAATCTTTATAAGAAGAGCTTCGGCGAAAATCACATATAGAAAGACCTTTGTCGACGCGTTTCGAACCAACTAGTGTGGTTCATCGTCAGGACAAGTTGGTTCGAAACACGTCGACAAAGGTCTTTCTATATGTGATTTTCGCCGAAGCTCTTCTTATAATCTTTGATGGATCACAGAAGCCTCATTTCTACAAAACATTTTAATCTTTTTGGACCTGAGGGATTATCAAACAAAAAGATCAAGCGCTTGTCTTTTTCAGCTCACTAAAGCGATTGAAAAGTCATCCCTTTTGTATTATTTTATACTTTTTCGAACTTAAGGGATTATGCTACGAAAAAGGACTGTTGGAGTTTCCTTTTTGTCCCTTTTCAAACTCTTTAAACATGAAAAGGACCGAGTTATATTTGTCATTAAACTCTTTAAAACAATAGAGACAAACTTGTCCACCCAGACAAGAACGAGTTTTACTGTCTCTAGGCTCGTTAAAACATAGCGACAAGTTTGTCCGAAGGGAAAATTATAGAACAAGCATTTGTTATCCTTCTCAAGCTTAACAAAAATAAAGAGGTACTGGTCAGCAATGACTAGGGAAAAAGGGAAGAAAACTTGAAGAATTTTATTGGTAGTAGGTTGCTCTTGAACATGACAATTTCACTCTGTCACCATGATTGAGTCGGGTTAGGTTATTTCGTTCGTCAGTCATATCACCATTGATCCTCCGTACCATCCATCTTTTGGGGTTAACGCTACCAATCCATCTCAGTGTTGCCGACATTTTCAAGAGAAGTCATTCAGAGAATTCACCACCCAGCTAACACCTCATCCACTGCAATACCTTCACTCTCCATTTTTTCATGACCGCCATTCTTGAACCTTGTATCATCAGATCGTTTTCACCTCCTGGAAATCATTTTCTTCCTTTCGTGTCGTAGATGTGGGATACATCAAGGCCCTCCTATGACGGGTCACTTCTTGTCGACATCAGCTCATTATCCAAGAAGTTGAATTAGAAACAACCCTTTTAGTACTTTGAAGCTTGCATGCCTAAATAACAAGTTTCTCACTTCCGACGATAGGTTTACATCAATGGCCTTCGACTGAAAGATTTTCCGTGGTGTTCGACATCAACTCATATATTCACACCACGTGAATTGTACTGTAGTACCTTGAGGGTCATTATCATTATCGGTGATTCTTCTTGCACCTGTTAACAACTTACATCATTAGCTAGTAATCAGGCGATGTCTTTCCATGTTCGACTCCAGAACATCTTTTCACATGGATAGACTTGTACATCAGGCGAAGATTAAACGAGTTTGAAGACCCCAAATCTAGTTTCATCCATCCGGGTTGCAATATTTTCAGGAAAATAAAAACATCAAATGTACATAGAAGCTGCACAGATGATCATCCAAGCTAAGGGATGATGACTCTACATATAAATAATCACTAGTCAGCAACAACAGATGATTATCTGTCCTATGTACATGAAAATGAATTTATAAAGCTGAGCATGGGAATGCCTGCCTCAGCTAGATCATGAAAATAATATGATGATGATGTATTGCATTGTATCTTATACAGGTCACCTTCCAGTTCGAATACCTCAGATCCTCATGATAGAGCATTTCACCTGACATCAAAAGATTTACGACCTCATGCTTTATAGACATATTTGGGAATTTCAACCCCAATCATATATGTCGATAAACCAAGGGCTCTTTAAACCCTAAAAGTGTTGTTTCATACCCTAAAGGATCATGGTCAATTGATTACATCATTCCCCAAAAGTTCCACCTGAAAAACCACTCAGAACTGGCCAAAACTGGACCATACTGACTACTCCATGGTCAAGGTGCAATGCATACTGGCTGCTACACTAGCCAGGTGCGATGCATACTGAAGAAGCCTTCTATGGGGTGCGATGAGCGAGAATGGACAAATGGCTGAGATAGTTTGCTAAGTGGATGCTCATAGAATCTTCTAGAAACTTCTCCTATGACACTTACCTCTCTGAATTCGCCCAACGATGAGTAAGAGATCAATGAAATCTCCAAGTGGAACTATCAATGGAATGACACTAATAAAAAACCCAAAGCTGACTCACACCCTTGCAAGACATCTATAAATGGATCACTCATCTGAGAGATCTAGAGGTTGGAATTTTGTAATTTGTAAGGAAGTGTTGTTGGTTTATCTTTGAGAAGAGACATTGTAATTTTGGGTGATCTTGCTTTTCATGAGGTGAAGAGGGATTTGATGTTGGGAGGATGATGCTGGATCAAACAGCTAGGTTGTAATCCTCTCTTCTATTATTAATAAAGTTCTTTGAGTTTTCCTCCATATAATCATGTATTTGTGAATCTTGTCATTTGTGAATGCAATTGTATGGTTAATGTATTTCTAATTCTGCATTGTTTATAATATTATAGATCGAGATGCTTTGATGGTTTTTTTTTACTCTGTTTCTACAGGCATTATTTAAGCGGGACAAGTAGGAGAAGAGTTGCAAGCTCTATCAAGGGAGAGATAAATCAAGCAAGGAGTCAAGCGGAAGATCCAGGTTGGTCCCCTTTTCTTCTCTCTTATCTATCATACATAAAGGAAATCACAAATTTCTTTGAATGTTTGTTTCTAAAATAGCTACCCGTCTTAGTGGGACTAGCAGATCGAAAAGACACTAGTTTTCTTGGAAACACAGCTGGTGAACTCTTCTTCACTCTCTGGTGCATGTACTGCCTCAGCTGCAAGTCTGCAGAACCCATGTTCTTGTGTGAACTGGCTTGATTTCAACATCATACTCTTGCAAACATGTCATCCAGTTCACATGTCATTCACCTAGTTCTTGTTGTACAAGCAATGTGCGAACTGTTGGGTGAGGGATGAAGACTATGCAGTGGTTCTTCAGCAAGTAGGTCCTGAAGTATTTCACTGCCTTGTAAACTGCATAATATTTCTTGTCAACGGTGGGGTAGTTGAATTCTGCTCCCTAAATTCTTGCACTCATGAAGGAGATTGGGTGTTCATCGTTCATCTCATCCTTTTGAGTGAGTATTGCGGCTAGTGAATTATCAAAGGCGAAGGTGTATAGTAGGAAATCCTTCTTGAAGTCTAGGTTGTAGAGTGTAGGTGCTTCTACAATGGCTTTCTTGATCCGGGAGAATGCGTACTTTTCCCTCTTGCCCCAACTATAGACTGCATATTTCTTGATCAACTCTTGCACATGCTTAACTATTTGCACATAATCCGAGATTAACTTCTGGAGGAAGTTTATCTTGCCCAAGAAGGACCGCATGGCTTTCTTGTTAACTAGGTAAGGGATCTGTTTAATAGCCTAGACCCGATCCAGATCCACCTTGATCCCACTTTTGGTGACAATGTGTCTGATAAGGTTCCCCTTAGACACTATGAATATGCTCTTTTTGGGATTCAAGGAAATCCCGTATCTCTGACATTGCTCAAAGCTTTTCTTCAGATGCCATGTTATATGGAATTTTCATCTACGGATAAACACAATTTCCCAAAGTGGGTAGCTACACTTAGAACAATAGAAAGGAAGTAGTTTAACATTTTCCTATAGTAGATAGATTGTTGAGTATGGAGCATGATTGTTTAGAGGTCTTTGTTTTAGCTAGATGTATACCCCAAGAAATTTGTACACCCCTCCATGCAGGGGGGTGTGTTGGGGACTTGTCCCCCTCACAAGGGTTAGGGGGGTCCTGATCCCCCCAGATGGGGGGTCCGAGGGCTAGTGGTCCCCCAGCGGGGGTTCGGGGGCAGCGCCCTCGAAGCCAAAAATAGACGTAAAATTGCCTTGTAAAAGTATAGTAATTTCCAGTCAATCTGGGCCATTCATTAGGCGGATGGTCTGACGATAGAACTTATGTTTAGTTTAGGTTTTTTTTCCCTAGAAGGAAACCCCTCTCTTTGTATGAGGGCATTGTATTTGAGACTATGTAATAGATGTGTATTCTCTGAGCGAGAAACAGAGAGGTGAGAATGTGAGAGAAAACAAAGGATATTATAGTGGATCTGTTGTAGGTTACGTCTCTTCATTTTGCTGGATAATATAAAGGAAGGAATAACTGTTCAAGGTGGAGGTAGCCCAAAATGGGTGAACCACGTATATCTGTGTCTCTCTTGTTTTATGCATTTTCTGTGTTTATATTTCTGCAGTATTTTATGTGTTCCATTGCTCCGTAATATATAATTTTCTAACATATATGAGATGAAAGAACTTACTTATACTCTTTCACTTCTTTGATCCCCTTTGAATTGCCTCCATCGCTCCCACTTGAACTAAACCTTCTCAAGAGGTGCCTATGTCAATAGAAACATAAACAACAATGATCAAAGCATACATGATCTATCTAGTATAAACCATTGGAATCGAAGACATTGAAACACATAATCATCATAGATATGAACAAGAATATGAGAAAAGGAATAAATTGTTGAGTTGAGGCTTCTGTGATCCATATCAAGATTGAGAACAAAATTTCGAGGTAAATCACATGATAGCATATTTGTTGACGCGTTTCAAACCAACGAGTGTGGTTCATCATCAGGATAAGTTGAAGAACCAGATCATGGCTGCATATTAAATACGGAGAGCAGATCATCCAATGGCTAGCTTTGACTAAAAAAGGCTATATTAGGTTAGACTTGATAAACGACTAAGATTGACCAAGAACGACTAGATTTGACTATTCAATATGTTTAATTATATAATATTATTATGCTAAAATATTATTTTAATACTTATCATATGTTATTTAAGTGAAAAGATAATCATATTTGAGCTAATAATAGTATTAGGGAATATTTATATTAAAATTGCTAGAAATAATATATCTAGGGATGCTATTTGTTAGTAATCGAAAGGACAACTAATAATAAATATTATACTATTATTATAATAATGTCATAGTATTAAACTTATTATTAATGTCTTGTGTAACTAATTAATATAAATCTAATAGTAAGGTTATTTAAATGGAATAAGTAATAATAGATTTATGGATATTATTAAATGTAAGGATTTAACATAATCTTAGTTATCATTATATTATATATACTAGATCATTTAGATTAGTATTATTATCATTATTATTATTATACTATTATTATTAATATTGGTATTAAAAGTAATATTCGTTATGATAATGGTATTATTCTTACTATCAATTGTTAGGGTATCAATTTATTAGTATTCTAATAGGAACCTGTATTACTAGTTCTAGAGAAATTAGTAATAGTAAGGATTTATTGTATTGTTAATATAATAGTGTTATAATAATAGTATTTTATTAAGGGATGGGTAACTAATCAACGTATATATTAGTAAAGCCATCTACTTAGAACATAAATTTGCTATATTTTTAAATGTCTTATGTTATATAATTTCACCCTTTAAGAAAGGTATGAAAAGGATTATAAGAAATCTAGGAAGATTTCCAAAGAGGACTAAAGAACTATGGCTAAAGAAAGAAGGTTAAAGGATATCAAGGGGAAATATCTGGAATAAGTTATAAAAAGAGGGAAGGGAGGAAGGGGAGGAAACGACTAGGAGGCGAGGGCCGGGACCCAGCAACTACTGATCTTCCAACCGTCATCTTTATTAAGATTGCTTGGCCTTCTTTCAATCTCAATGGCTACCTTAAATTTTCGGTGATGGAACTCCGAAAATCTATCAATAACATTGGCCTCCTCAATACAAACATGATGTTTGGTCTTTTCTGCATGCTCTTCTAGTGCGGAAGACTTAGTTCTCCTATGCTTAATATCAGCTGCGTGCTCACTAATTCTTTGATTAATGGAGCGTCCAGTCTCACCAATATAGGGGATCCCACAGGAACAAGGAATAATATAGACTCCCTTCATGACCTTAGGGTCGATACGATCCTTCACTGATCAGAGGGATTTACGAATGATGTTAAGGGGTCTAAAGGTCGAGGGAACATTATGCCTCCTAAGAATCCTTGCAATCTTATCAGTGGTCCCTTGAACAAAAGGTAGATGGACCCTTGGGAATCGTTCTTTAGGTTCTTTTTTAACTACCAAGTTTTTGGAAGCTTTAAGGAAAGCCTCTGACCAAGGTATCTGCTATAACCATTCTCATCAAAGACATTAAGGAGATGGGATTTTCTTTCTTGAAGCTCTTTTCATCAAAGATCCTTAGGGCAAGAGTAGCGAGTGTGTTGAGAACGGCCAATTTTTGAGCCAGGAAATGATGGGAACTGGCATGGAGATATTACTCCGTATGTGTTTTCTTCTGAAACACTTGGTGAGAAAGGGAACCATCAATATTCTTAGAAATAAGAATATCAAGGAAAGGGAGGCAACCATCAACTTCATGTTCCATGGTGAACTTAATGGCGGTGGATTGACTATTGAGATGATGGAAGAAGAGATCTAACTCCTCTTGGCCATGCAACTAGATGACATTAGTGTCATCTACAAATCTTTTCCAAAGCTTAGGTAGGAGGAAAGCTGAGTGTTACACTAAAATTTGTCACCATGACTATCTGTAGTTACTATGGCTCCATCAACAGTCATACTATCCTCCTTGTCAAGCCTTATACCTCTGCTCTCCATGTCAAACTTCAAGAAAGAGAGAAAGTCATTTAAAATCATGTTTATCTCTGGGTACGCAGGTTCTCTCTACCTTACCTTCGTGTATGCATCCAAAGCTCATTGTACTTGCGTACTTGTTTGCTCTGTAAGTCAAGGGATGGGTGCGTACTCCTGTAAAGGTCAAAAGGCGCGAGTTTCATCTTAAAAAAGTTACTTGTGGTCATTTCTAGAGCATTCTAGAAGATTGTTTGACGTGTATTGAGTGCCTCCAGATGGTTCATGCATCCCTATGATAGAGGAACTTATCTCATCAAGAGAGGAGCTACCCCATCCAAAAGAGGGAGTATCCCATTGATGTTGGAACTGAATAACTTCCTCTAGAACACTATAAATACAGGCATTGGGCCAGAGGAGGGGAGGTTGAAAGCTGAACATTCCAAAGGGTAGATGCTGCTGGAATTAGGACTTCCTTGTAGAAGCTTGTGAGGAGAGATTACCATCCTTTCTTGTTTCATTTGGAAGTGGGTGAGCTTGTCAAAGTAGAGGAAAACTCTTGCTGGACCCTGGGAGGAACTTGCACAACACCAAGGCTCAGGTTGTAATGGTTTCTTTTGTTTCCTATTAATACAAATAAGTCCATTCTTCTCAACAATTTGTTATTAATGAGTTGTTTCATATACTCCTTGGTCTATATGTTGAATATGTTTTATTTCATGAGATATTCAGGTGCTATGTAATCGTTTGATTGTTAGTGAATGCAGGTTTCGAAGTGAAGGAGGAGCTCATCTGGATCGACGAGGCTAGACTACTACAACAGCGTTGGACTACAGGTAGGATCTAAAACACTTGATTTCTCGTGTGATAAATGCATGTTTAGAGAAGGATTGCTCTTAATTGTCTTGTTTGTCACTAGAAAGTCCTAGGCTTTTAGGGAGGTTGGTTTTGTCCGCAAGATTAACTCTTTCCGCATGACAAATTGGCGACTCCACTGGGGATCCATTGATGTGATTGATTTTTCCTTTGAGTGACACTTTGATCTGAAAAGAGTCATTTCTTTTTTGGTTTTTGATTGGTTGACTGTGTATTTGGGTGGGCTAGCTTAGAGTTAAGTTAGAATTTAGTTTTTCTTAATTTTTCAGTAGTACGTACCCTCTGATTTAGGCACAGTGCGTACCTGTATGCACTGCACCTTTGTACACAGAGCGTGCACGCACCTGTGCAAACAGGCCGCCTGCGTACCCTGTCAAAATTGAGAAAATTTCCATTTTGTCCTTTGTTTCCTTTAGATTTTGTCTTTCATTAGTCTTTACTGCCCAGATCCACTGGTTAACTGTCAGATATTTTCACCTGAACTTGTTTCGTTAGCGTCAAGAGTTTTAGTGAAATTCATTGAAGTTTTAGCCTTAGGGTTTGATTTTTGCATTAGTCCTGTAGTGACTTTGATTTTAGAAGTTGTGAAACCTTGGATCTCTCTGGTTTTGTCAGTCTTCTTAGGAGTCGGACCTGTCGTAAAGTCTACCTATGTGAGCAACCTACCTTTTTGTTGTCTCTTTGCGGAATTTCAAAGTAGCTTGTTGATTGAAGTTGTGAATTTCATTCTTAAGAAAAGAACAAAAAGAGTTTGATTTTTTGTTTTGACTGGTTTGTGATTCTGCATGAACTGGTCCTTGGTTTGATTGTTGCCGAGTAAAACATCCCGGAATCATCTTAGTAGGCTTTTGCCTCTTTAGATTTGCTTTTAGGTAAATTTCCTTTTGATTTTCTTTTGAGTGAGTTTTGTCATAGATTTTTATAAATTTTGCAATTGCTTTTGTTAGAATAGTTTTATATGCTTTGTTAAATAGGGAAAATACAAAAAGATCTCCTTTGCGAAGTTTGTTTTAAGTAGCTTTTGAAGTTTTTGAAAGAGAAAGGAATGTTCGTGCAAGTAATGATTGGTCATGTGTTGTGTGCTTGGAAAAGATAAAGAGATTTTTTCTTTGATTGTCTATTAATAAAGTTGTTTTTATTAAAAGTTTGCATTCTCCAACTCTCTTAATTAGGGAATTCATTGAAAAAGAAAAGTAGTGTAAATCATCCTAGGTGCATCTTTTTAGTGGATTTGAGTCGAGTCTACACATCATCAGTTTCATCTCCACTACCTTTTGTCTTAAAGAAAAGCCATAAAATCAATGCTTAAAGTAAAATCAACTTAGAAATTTTTCTTTTACTAGGGCTCTGAAGCACCAATATAGATCATGCTAGTGTCTTGGAGTAGGAGAGTAATTAACTCTCCAAGACTACAAAACCAAACAAGTAGCTTATCTTGTGATAGGATAAATCCAGTTGTTGCATTTATACTCTGGGAACGCTCCTCTTAAAGGAGAAGCACGAGCTCGTGTCTGAACCAGTGAGGGGATCAATCTTCCCTCGTTGGGAACGATGCCATACAAGCACATATTACAAACAATAAACTTCGGATTAACCATTGTCGAGGAGCCAGGGGTCACTTATCGGTAAACCTTGGATTAACCATTGTCAAGGAGCCGATAAGGGGATTGAGCTTGATACTCTGCCCTTGCGTGCTGTCAGAGTGTAGACTATTCCCCCAGGTATATTTGTTGCTGTTGGTAACCTTAGTGGCCATAATCCTAGGATTCTACCCAAGGTGACGGTGGTGGGAAGATCCCACTGTACCTGGAGCAGACGTCGGCTAGACTCACTTGGATTTTCTGGGGGTTTCACTTCACTCGAGACGGTTAAATTGGAGGAACTTGGTCCAGTCTATTCATTAAGCAGGTTGCCGGGGTAACTGTTCCACCCGCTCTTTCTGTACTGAATCCTACGAGGTTGGATTTCATCACCAACTAGTGTTTTTGGTCTAGAAGCTTACTGTTTGTGTTTGGTTTGACGCCCTAGATTCTTTAGGCGTATGTTTCAAAATTGATTGGTTCTTTAGCGACTTTATGTGGTTTTCTTGAGATTTTATTTTTGTTTTCGTGTGTAGTAGTTAAAAGTTTTTAGCTGTGGTTGTATCACCGAGACGCTCCCATAGACTTCGGGGCGAGTCTCCTAAAGTTGTTAGTCTGGCCGATTTGTTGAGGCGATCCCGTAGAGCACGGGGTGCACCTCTTGAAGAGGTCCGACCTCATTACAAAGGATTAAAAATCCTTGTAACTCCTGGCGGCAATAGAGTAAGTCCACCTGAAGAAGGAGAGTCTTCTTTGGTAGTCCACCCAGATTACCAAAATCTAGAAACAGGTTACGATTCTAAAGCTGTTGGGGTTTCCGAGCTTACTGGTAGTGTTGCATCTACCAGTGATATAGGTGAAGAACCTCAAATATCTGAACCTGTTACTCCGTCTTCTAGTGTTCCTGGTTCACCTAGGGTAGAAAGAGTCAGCACTGAAAATCTTCCTTCTGGGTTGATTGCTATTGAAGAGCTTGCTCCAGAAGAAGATTTAGGCGCTTCTTATTCTGAAGAAGATCTACCTTCTCTCGATCTAAGAGAGCGTGAGTCTATATTTTACAGTCCTCCTCGAAGTACTATTTGGTATCTTTTGTTAACCAATTTTTTGGACAACTCAGTTAGTTTTTCTCCACCTCGTTTTCCTTTTCCACCTAGAGGTTTTACTACTCCTGTATATATGTCTAGTCTGTCATCTCCAGAAGCCTATTTATACGGCAATCCGTCTGTTCCTGCTGGGTATCAGTCCATTTCTGGTACTTTTTCAGGAGCATCTCCTCGTCCTTTCGAACAGAAGTTATTATCTGGAAGTAGTGGTAATAGTCAGTTGAGTGCAGAAGAAATTTTGATGATGTTGGGTCAACCTCAAGGCAGTCAGTTACCGCCTGGGGGGCAGCCTCAAGGTACTCCATATGCGCCTGGGGGGCAACCTCAGGGTACTCAATATCGCCTGGGGGGCAACCTCAAGGTACTCAATTTGCACTTGGGGGGCAACCTCAAGGACAGTACGTCCCTACGGGACAATACATCCCTCAAGGTCAACCCCAGGCCCAATATGTGCCCCAGGGTCAACCCCAGTATTCTTATGTACCCCTAGGTCAACCTTCATATCAATATCAA
>APFE030847868.1:11529-28814 GCA_000404065.3 Pinus taeda | reverse complement strand
TACTAGTACGTAGGTGCTAACCTACAGAAGGCTGCAACCTTCTTTTCTTCAAGGACCACGTTTCATCAATTTTCAGACTGGATCCATAAGTACAAAACAATCACTGCTGCAATACAATCATCCACTTATACTTGCATCATAAATCTCTAAATCACCCAATACTGAATCACTGAAACCCTGTCATCAAAAACACAGAACGCAAACTAGAGCCCAGAACTCTGCAACAACCAGTAGAATCAACAACAACCTGAAATACCAAATCTCATAATGCATACGCTACTTTACTATACAAGAACCGTGTGTATACGCGCTTTCCCCTCATACAACCCGCATACAGATCTAAAGATAATTACTTGTACCTTCGCTGTTATATCAACCCAATCCAAGTAGCACAAACTGATAACCAGCAATACTAGATCTTCGCACTTCGTCAGACATTCATTCCTTGCTCCCCCATTTTTTCCTAATGATCTTCTCCTTATATAGGTTAGGCTTCTCTCAATACCATGGTCCAAAACCATGTAGAAACAATACCATGAACCCAATACTTGGGGTCTTCACTTTGGACCAAATACTATGGACCAAATACCACGGACCAAAACCATGATTTCCAACATGTACACGCCTTTACTCTTATTAACTCGCGTGTATACGCGTACGCTCCTTCTGCTTCGCTAACTCGCGTATATACACTCTTTCTTCATGGTCAACCTGCGTATATATCTCTATTTACCTGCTGCACTATGATCTGTCCTCTGAGTGAGTTGCCATCACCTGTATCATTCCTCTGAGTGAGTTGCCATTAAGGACAACACCTGAATCATAATGCCAAGATGAGGCAGATGCAAATTTTAAGGAAGCTTATGAAGCTTGCCAAAATCCATTGTTGGGAGATAACACTTCATGGATGGACTATAACATGCAGGAAGGATTGTTGTTCAAAGGAGGACAGTTGTGTATTCCGAAATATTCTATGAGAGAGAACTTAATCCAGGAAAATCATAGCTGAGGTTTAGCTGGGCATTTTGGCATAGACAAGACCTTGGATCAGTTGTTCCACTTTTACTATTGGCCGAAGATGTGCAAAGATGTACAAAGGTTTGTAACTAGGTGTAAAATGTGTCAGCTTGCAAAGGGGCACAAGAAAAACACAGGGTTGTATGCACCCTTACCCATTCTGAGTAGATCTTGGGACTCAGTCAGTTTAGACTTTGTCTTAGGTCTACCGAAGACACAACGGGGATTCGGTTCCATCATGGTGGTGGTGGATCTTTTCACTAAAATGGCACATTTCATTCCATGTAGGAAAACCAGTGATGGCACACATGTAGCACATTTGTTCTTTGCCAAGATAGTCAGATTACATGACTTGCCAAAGTCTATTGTTTCGGATCGAGATATTAAATTTACAGGACATTTTTGGCGAACCTTATGGACCAAATTAGATACCAAACTAAACTTCAGCTCATCTTATCATCCACAGACTGATGGCAAAACCGAAGTGGTGAACCAGAGTCTGGGAAATTTGTTGAAGAGTTTGGTTGGAGAAAATTCTCGACAGTGGGATCATGTGCTTGCACAAGCAAAATTTGCTTATAATGATTTGCCCAACTATAGTACAGGAATAGTCCTTTCCATATCCTATACAAAATGCACCCACGTGGAGTACATGAGTTACTGTATTTGGGACAGTTGGAGTGCAGGAGTGCTGATGGTGAATACTTCGCAAAGGAAATTAGCGATCTTCATGAACAGGTGAAATTAAAATTACAGAAACAACACCCAGAGATACAAGTAGAAGGCAGATTTGAAAAGACGGGAGGTGCAATTCAACGTAGGAGATCTGCTATTAGCACACCTACATAAAGAGAGGTTTCCTAAATGTGAGTACAACAATTTGAAATGGAAAAATATTAGGCCTTGTAGGATTCTTTGGAAATTTTCTGCAAATGCTTATGATTTGCAGTTACCCCCAGGTATTGGAATTTCACCCATTTTCAATGTATCAGACCTATATCACTACATTGCAGCAGAGGATGAAGATAGTTCAGAAAGATGAAAATGGGACACCCATGAAGAGTGTGATACGTGAACTAAACAAATGCCCCTAGCAAAGCCTCTAGAGATCGAACAAATCCTAGATACCCAGGTGGCTAGATGGACTCGATGGAAGGAATATTTGTAGTATCTAGTCAAGTGGAAGGGTCATCCTATTGAAGATAGTTCTTGGCCAGATTCAGAACGTCAAGTACTCTATTGAAGAGCTCATGGATAGGAGCCATGAATTTCATTTACCCCAGGAGCCTAATGCAGGAGCACCCGAATGAAGAGGCGACAGGTAGGAGTTGGTTCTTTTTTTTTTCTTTTTCCTCATTCTATTTTGACATGTGGAGAGGAAAACATCTCTAATTTCTATTTTATTTAGTTTCATTTTGTGTTATTGTAAATGACGGCTAAATCAACCATTATTAGTTTTTGAATTAGCCAAGATAGGATTAGATGGAAATTAGTTTGAAGAAACCGTCTCATAACTGAGAAAACAGTTCCTCGAACTGTAAGAGGAACTTCTTTTGATGTATTAAAAAGAAAACAAGAATGAAGGTTAAGGAGGTTAGCCGAATTGAGAAGGGTTGTAAGCCTATGGGAAGACTGTAAGGAAGGCCACTGGTGTAATGCATGCAGACTACAGAGAGAGACAGAGACTCAAAATACTTTCTTTGTTTCTTTTTTTTTTTTTATGTGCAAAGTCAAATATAGAATCCGTGTATCTATGTTTCGAATGTTTGAAGATTAACATTAATATAATCATAGCTTTTCTATATATATACTTGCAGGTGAATTCGGTGTGACCAAGGGGTCTGAAGGCATCCATAGTAGAATTTTTCACAACGTAGTGAAAGCGTGAAAAAGGCTTGAAGATAGAGGAACGCAAGGCTAAGGAGGTGACACTCAGAAGCTGTTGGATCTGATAGATCGATGACAAATATTAAATCGGTGGAGTTGAAGTCGACAAGTGGAGTATTCCTGACCACGTGCAAATTTCGATTGCGATCAAGCGATTGCATGTGGGCGGTTATATCTACAGGAACATCAATGGCGGAGGTTAAATTGACGGGATTGGATCAGCGAGGGCAATAACTCTGGATAGAGCAATTCAACGAGGACCGTTGGATCTATGGGAAAGATCAACGGTAGAGGTTTAATCGGTGGAGTTGGATCGGTGATCATCGGCATGAGCACATTGCGTAATCACATCGCTACCTTATCGGCAGAGGGGAATGGATGCGGGTGAAATGTGGACCCAGTGATATAAATAGGCCCCGATACATAAAATTTTGAGGTCTGAACTAAGTGGTTGGAGCGGGAATTTTCTTTGTATTCATGTGTCTTTCAATATTTCCGATATAACAAAGGGAGTGAGTCTTCAGTGTAAAAACCATGCCCGTGGAGTTCTGATAGCATAATCACATATCGGGGTAGTGGAAGGCTTAGGTATTGTGACTCGCGGAAGGGCCGATGCCCGATTGCGATAAAGTGAAGCCTCGAGAACTGTGCCAAGCCTGTGGATTCAGCAGGGTGATTGGATTTTATGCATATCTGTGTGTAAATCCTTTGTAAAGGCTTTACTACCATAAAAGTGCTGATTTTAAGGATTTATACGATGAATCCAATAAACCAAAGGAAAGAGGGGGTAGTCACCTATATGCAGGCTTGAGGGCTCGAAGGGTTCTCAAGGGACTGAAGAGTCCTGATAGAAAGAATTGGTGAAGGGTAAATGTTGAGCTACTATGCTAAAACTTTCTACGATGACTGTTAAGGGAGGCTGTAACCTATAAGGTGAAGAGATCAGTTCAAGCTGTAAATCAGCGGCATCAACACATTTCTTGGTATATGCATTAATAAGCAAATTTCCATTGCTAGAAATGTATGTATTAACCTATACTTGTTTTAAAACCTTCATACCAACATTTAGGACCTCAAATCGATGGTTTGATTCAAAAAGAGGGAGCTCTAGAAGTAAATGACTTGTCTCTTGTGCACCTATATATCTGTCAACAATGGTTGCATGAAACAAACTCCTATATGCATGTCTTGCTGGTTCATCTAGATTTTGAATATAAACATATAACAAAATGTTTCTAATCATTTTTTAGATTTTGCTGCATATTTTTCTATGTAATTAATGATGGGGTACTTTGAGAAAATAGGTTGTCAATCTATATTATCCCTCCACATCTTCAAAATTTCATGATTGTGTGTCTTTAATCTATCACCTTTTTTTCTTAGTTCATACTTATTTTCTCCATTGTCATTAACATAAAGTTTTGACTCATGACATAGATCTTGTTAGCACCTAAATCCGCCTTAGGTTGAAGGAAGGCAAAATTCAGGGTAACCACAAACCACGCTCAGTCTAGTAGGTAGCCCTACCAGAATAGGAGAGGGCTCTCTCCGTGTCACACTCAGTGAATAGATAAGCGATATGGCCTGAGATTACTTAAAGTGAAATATTGATATAGGCTAGTAAATGAATATGGAAACAAGAAACAAATTTTTGCTAAATGACTGAGTTTTTGGGATGTATGGGACCAACGAACAACAATGAGCAGATAATTTAATACAAAGGCACAGATTACTTCGTGAGGAAAGACAGACAGAAAGTATAGCAATTTAATTTGAAGTAATGCGAAATGGAAAGATTGTTTAGGAGGGTGAAAAGGGCATAAACACATGAATCCTTTTCAACAGAAGAAGAACACATACGTGAAACTTTCCCACAGGTAGAGCAATAAATATGAATTCTACCTTATCTTACTTAGAAAATTTCACTGGAAATGAAGATGAAATGAACTGTGAAACATAACGAAATACATATGAAACATAAAGAGACACATTTGTTACATCACAACCACATGAATCTCATGAAATAGAGCCACTACCTTTCATTAAACCTCTGCCAAAATATACAATGAAGAACTGAGTCTCTCTTCCACAGTCTCCCAGAAATTACAAGCCAACCAACCCTTTGCAAATCGTTTGCATACAATAAATAGACCATGCCATGAGTAAATAGAACGACCAAGAGTTGGGTAGTTTTTCGAATCATTACAAAATGGAAGTGGAAAGCCAACCATTAGTTACAGGTGCAACATTACAAAAAATGACAAATGGCTTGGGTGACTGCTCGCCTTCCTTTGCCACTTGGATAGAAGCCATCCTCTAGTGAAAATACTTTAAATTTTTCTTTAGGTGCTGAAAAAAGTGAAATGTAGATGAGCAGGCCCACTTGGAGAAAGTCGCGAATCGAAATTTCGCGAAACGGAGGTGAATTTGGCCTTTTTCTCTATATGCATCGCGCCCAATTCTATATGCGCCACGCCACTTTGGAGGCTATTTTGAGGTACCTGCAAGAGTCCAAAATGTGCCCAAGTGTACTTTTTGGAAAGCCTGGCCTATCTACTTTCCAACCCAAGTGGAATTTCTGAATTGGGTGCTTATTGGCCCCTCCAAAACTTCATTCTCCCAGGACTGCTTCCTGTGTGTCAAAATAGGGGCATAGAGGTCATTTTTTGAGTGTTTCTGACCTCCTAGAGACTCAAATCATGCCCAAATTTCTTGTCCATGCACAAATAGTCGTTATTTTTCATGCTGAATCCAAAAATTCAAGCCATTTGTGATTTGGAGCTCCCAATCCTAAGCACCGTGCCACTGGGAGAAAACCCTGTGTTGTGACCAAAAATTTTCCATGTGACCAAAATTGCCCAAAATTTCTTGAAATTTGGGCTAGAGATCCTCTATGAGGTGATATGCCAGGCCACAGAGGCTTCAGCCAAGATTCAAAGCCGATCTTGCTTTTTTTGCCTCTTTTGCGTCTTTGTCGCTTTGCTCAATTTTTCTTTCAAACTTCTTATCCGAGCCTTTGAACTCATGTTCAGTGCCCTGTAATGATAAACCATCCGCCTTAGTATGGTTTTGTCCCTGTCGGCCTTCTCCAGCAGTCTCTCAAGGTGGATGTTGATACGTTCGAGCCAAGACTCACGGTCATTGTTAATCTCTTACTCCAATGGAGTGAGCTCAATCCTCCTATGTTGGGTAGCTTGGCAATTCTCACGGATGCTTTGCAGCTCCATGATCTCATGTTGGTCCTCAAGCTGCTTGTTCCTCTGCTCCAAATACCTGATAATCCATTTGGCCCTCTCCAAATTGAGTGACAAGTCTTAGATCTCCATTTTCTGCTCCTGGATGGTCCTCCTAAGTTTGGCACTCTCCTCATTTGCATCATCATCATGAATGAGGATGAAGTCAACCACCTGTTCACCTGATGGGCCCTCGTCATGCATGGGCCTCTTGCCCTTGTCCTGTACCTGCGTTTTCGATGTCGGAAGCGAGGCCCCTTCCACCCCGGGTGGAGATAACACTCGCTTTGCTGCTGCAAACAAATGCCTACTGCCCCTCTGATATGTGATGAATATTGGCACAGTAGTGGTCTCATGGTGCTCATACTGATGAGAAGGACCACTTATCTCATGTTCCACCTCTGATAATACCTGTGAAGTGTTGAAGAGGTCATGGGAGATGAAGCCATCCAAAGCAATTCCTGCAATTCCAACTGATGATCCACCAAAATCCGGATAAGAGCCAAGTGATAAACACTGTTAAGTTGCTGCTGAGGGGTGTTGTGCTGCATGAAGGTGTTCATTCTCTCTATGTTCCTCCAAATGGAAAATGGGAGGTTCATCATCCGTACCCTGGTAAAGTGCATGAGCAACCTGATGTGGTAGGCATATAGACGAGAGAACCTCCCCTCACAGCTGAAGTACTTCATGATCAATTTCATGAGAGGAGCATATTCATCTTTCAAATATCTGAATAGAAAGACTCTCGTGAGCTGCCTCAAGAAACTGGCCTTAATGTAAGGCTCATAATGTTTCCTATCCACCTTCTTTTTCTTGTGCCACTATTCTCCAACATTTGGTATGCCGGTTTCCAATGAGATAGTTTCAGGTGTCAATGTGAAGGTGACCCTGGCCAAGATAGACTGACCTCCATGTAGGTGAAGCACAATAAGATGGTCCAACTCATGATGAACTCTAACATTAGCCACCCTTTGACAAAATTCAAAACATGATAGATGCTGGAAGCATGACATAGCAAGAGGGCAGTCCTGCAATTCAGTGAGGGTGGTTGGCTCATCCCTAACATGTTTGCCACTTTTGTGATGTCTCCTGGGTGTTATAGCTCCAAATATCACTATTATGGTTTGTGATACTGCACTCATGGCCTAGGGCAACCCCTCCTTCCAGGCCTCGTCCAAAATTTAAAAAATAGTGTTTTATCCCTTATACGCGACATTGCCCTGAGTTAAACGCGTGTATACGCGAGCAGGCATATACCCAACCCGCGTATATGTATTAAAACACTTAAAAAAATATAAAACTCCTTATTTTTGGGTGGAGATCGCGGGTTTTACCTGCTGATCACCTGTTAGTGCCCGTGGCCCAACTGTTCCCAGCCAACTGCCAACTAAAAAACTACTTTGGGAGAGGTATAAAAAGAACTCAAAGGGAAGGCCTAAAGGAGGAGAGAAGAGAGAGAAAGGTTATTATACTGAGATTTTTTCCCTGACCAAGTCTGAAGACCCTTGTGCCTTCTGCACTTCCCCCGTTTGTACAGGAAACCCTTGTTTCCTTGTGTGTTGATGTTCATCCACCATTTATGACATCATGGAGTGAGTCATGGAAGGAGATATGCTAAAGGCTTGAGGCTGGAAGGATCCGCAAGGAAGCTTTCCTTGGAGCTTGCGAAAGGTTACTCAGGTGAAAATATTCCTTTTTTACATTCTATTTGTCTATAATAAAGAAACATGTCTTGGTTCCTGATATAAGTCTTCTTTATGTTTATGATATTCATGTTGGAATTCATATGTGAATGGTTGTTTAAAGTTCATAACTAACTACCTTCCTTTATAACATGAAGATGATTTATTTATAAGTCTTTGTCCATATACTATTGTGTTCTTTGGAATTGGTTGTTTTGCAGGACAAAGGAGTGAAAGGGACTTGAAGAAGGGTTTGGACCCTAAAGGACCTTCTTGACGTAGGACTTGAGGTACGCCCCTCTTACTATAGAATTTGCTTATAATAGCATAATGACTGTGTGAATGCGTGTTTCTCTTTATAGATAAATTTCAGTCTGCTAGGGTTTCCACCCAAAAGCCCTAGGGGAACATTTCCCTCAACAGAATTGGCGACTCCACTGGGGACAACACTCTTGTTGTTCCTAGTTTGGGTGTTTTTTGAGCCAATCAGGGCTCAATTGCCTGTTTGCTTGCTGTTACTATCTGGTCTATTCTTGAATTCTAAGTTTTGCCAGTCTCTTCAATTTGTTTTTTATTTTTCTTGAAATCTTTCATATACATTGTTTTTCTTAGTTACAGAAGCATATATATGCTTGTTTCCTGAGGTCAACCCACGTATACGCAGGTTTCCTAAGGCACAGTCACGTATACACGCAATCTGTACGTAAGTACAGTCACGTATATCTTGCAGCTTTCAAGATTTGTAAATCTTTGTGTCTCTGAAGGTCTGTCTGGTGGTTTGATTCAGTTTGAAACAATAATTTTTCTAGTATCAGTTGTTTGTTTTACAGGAAGCGTCTTGCTCCAATTTCTCTCTGATTGTAAGGAGTATTGGTCTTGTTTTTGTTGTTGCAAGCGTCATCGTTTTTTGCTAAAGCACGCAAGATTTCTTGTTGGAATCTTGGCTGCTCTAATTCATTAAGGCAGAAAGATTGGTCTCAATATTTGTGTTGAATCTTGCTTTTGGTGACTTTTTGTTTGCTTGACAAAACCGCTTTTTGTGACCATCCACTTCTTTGTTTCATGAAAGTTGTCAATTGATACTTTCTTGAAATTAGTCTTTTTAATCTGTTTTGGTCTTTGTTGCCAAAGCTTTCATTGTTGCTTTTGATTGTTAAAGGCAATCTTTAAACACGTTTATGTTTGTTGAGTTTTCATCCATTGTGTGGTGTCAAATTGCAAAAGTGTTTGTTTCCTATTTTTTCAATCACAAAGTTTCAGTTTTGTTGAGAGCGTTTTTGAAAAGACTCTTTCGTTGTTGCTTTGAAGAAAACTTTTTGAAAAACTTCGTTTTGCTTTCTTGAACTTGGTTTTCATTTGGTTTCCTTTTAGTGAATGAAAGTGCTTTATGTTTGTCTTGAAATTTGTTTTTAGTGTTTAGACGAAATGAATGGTAGCATCTCATATTCCATCTAGACATTTTAAGTGGAAAAATAAAAGTTGATAAGCAAGCACTTTCATTTCTTGTTTTTAGAGTTGTTTTGAATCTTGCATCAGCATATATTTGTTGCATTAGGATAAATTTTCATATCTTTTTAGGCATACATAGCTTTCTTAACTTTTGTGAGTGTGAAGCGTGAATTAATGAAAAGAAAAGAAAAGTTTGTTTTATTAGAAGTTCCTTTGAACCCACTAGAAATTGCTCTTCATCGAAAAACGAAAACAAGTGCATGTGCATATAGTTAGGTTTTTATTAATTTCTTTTGCGTCAAAAAACACCACTAGTTTCACTTCCGTCATCCCGTGACTTAAAGAACAGCCTATTTTAAAATCAAGCGCTAACTAAAATTCACTAAATTTTTTCTTTTAAGTTATATAAACCAACAAGTTTTAGGATTTTAGGGCCTTGGATTAGGCGAGTGGAGAGTTAACTCTCCAAGGCCATTTAAAACGTCAAACATAGGAGTCTGACGAAAATTCAATAGCGTTAGGAATACCAGGAAAGCTCCAGATCTGGGAGTTAAGCACGAGGGTCTGTGAAGACAGGGAAGAGAGATACCCCCTCTCCTACTTGTCCGAACTTACCTCACGACTGTTCCGCCTGGCTTCTGCGACGAGTTGGTATCCATAGTTGCTACTCCTAGGGATCTACATAGGTGGCTGTGGAGGGTAATCCCATGGCACCTGAGGTCGACGTTGCATCACTCTCGATAGTACTACTGGGGGGCACACTTGTGAAGCTTGGGGGCTTGCACCGGCGCAGGCTATTGTTAGGAGGTTAGCGTAACTTCCTCTGTTACCTTTGCTGATATGACTAGGCCCTCATCATCCTAGACTATCTTCGGAAGGCCCCTTATTTCACTTTCTCGTATTTTGGTGTCCGGTCCTAATCACCCGACGCGGAAATACTTGGAAGTTGTTTGACTGGCTGTTATCTTTAGGGACTTTATAGTGTGTTCTCTATGCTCTTAGTTGGCCTAGCTTTCAATTTTTTGAGTCTTTAGTTAGATCTTAACAAGAAATTCAAAGTGGCTAACCAATCTCCTAAACGGTCTCGAAGAATTCGTGGTCTTTCACCACCAAGTTTAGAGCCTTCTCCTAGAAGGCGCAGAGGTAATTCTACTGGTGGGTTTCGTCCCATGGCAGTTGACGCATTGGGGATTGATCCTCCTCTCGGGGGCATTAGTATTCAAACAAGGCCTGGCACTTCCGCGGAACAAGAGAGGAACACTCCAGTTCTTTCTCAAGTTCGCTTACAAGCGGAGAATAACATAGAGGTAGAAGAACTTTCAGAGTCGTTAGCGGCTCCGAATTCTCCCCTACCATCTAGTCATCCAGACGTATTACAATACGTTGGGACTCCGACGCATAGACCGTCAAGTCCAGGTTACGCTACGTGCTTACCATCGATGACCACTACTGGAAGCATGGCTTCTACAAGTGCTACGACTGTGCAGACTCCAATATCTATACAAGGGGGAGGAATTATTTCCATCCCCTCCGCCTCCTTATTCAGGTCTTTTGCTAGCACGTCTTTAGTTGGGTCTACCTCCATTCCATCCACGAGTGGAAATTCCCAAAACAATGCTTTTGGTTCTGGATTCTTCTTATTTGGCGCCCATTCACAGGGTATTCCTTCAGTTTCGTTTGGTGCCGCCACGTCCATGATGAGTGGATCGACTTCATTCCAGGGTTTTCCTTTCGGAAGTGGTTGTATACCACATTCCAACCCGACGATAGGATCAATGCCTTTTTCTTCTATAGGAGAAAACAACAATCCTTTCCAAGGTTGGACTAACCCTGGGGTTAGTAGCGCAAAAACTGGGAATCCATTTTTCGGCCAATATGGGAATAGGCTGTACACCATAGTTGGTTCATTTCAAAGTATTCCTCCCTTAGCTTCGGCTTGGAATTCGTATCACGGGTTATCAACTCCTTATAATCCTTTAGGAGGAAACTTTAATGGTTATGGTGGATATGCGGCTGGAGTTGGTCAAACTCCGAATTTTGTTGGATCACAAGGCCTGCCTTTTGGTTCAGCGTGTTCTACTGGTTACTTCGGGCAGCCTGGTGCCTTCCAAAATCTAGGTCAATCTTTTCAGAACTTTGGGGGTTCCGCCTAATCTGAGTGGAATCCCCAAGGTCCTCCTAGGCTTCCATTTCTGGCAACATTGAACTTGCCAGATCTCACTAAGTTAACAAACGATCCAATCAAGTACAATCCGTCCTAGCCTCCGGTCCCAACCAAACTCCCTTCAGACATTCCAAAATTCAAAGGGAAGAGCGGTGAGGACCCAGGCGACCATGTAACCACATTCCAATTGTGGTGCTCATCTAACTCCCTTATCGATGACTCGATTAGGTTGAGACTCTTTCAACGCACCTTGACTCGTAATGCAGCCAAATGGTATATAGAGTTGCCTAGGGGTAGCTTTACATCTTTCACTAACTTAGCCAATATTTTCTTAAATCATTTTTAGTTTCCTGTCTGGTATGATGCCGGAACCAAACTACTGGCCACTTTTCGTCAGGATAAGGCAACTCACATTTCTAACCATATTCAGGAATGGAGACGGAGAAGCCGAAATCCCTCCAGAGTACCGTCTCAAATGGTTTTTGAAATCTTTAATACCTGAGATCTCTAAGGATGTCTCCATGTCTGGAGTCTATTCTGAGGATCAAGCCATTTTTAAGGCCCAGCAATTAGAATTGATCTACTCTCAGTTTTGGATCCTACAAAAATACTTGCCAAATGCTCCTGGGTCTAAGGTTGACATAGCTAATTCGAAGCCAGGTCCCCACGCGGATGGTATTGTTGGGTCGGTAGACACAAATGCAGTGAACTTGTTGAACCAATTACAGCAGTTGTCTTTACAAACTGCTTCTAACAACCAAGTCACATCGTCTAACCCTTCGGCTTCCCAAACCTCTTCGATTAATACCGTCGAATCTGATAACCCCAAAGGAAATCAAAATTCCAATGGGAAAACGAAAGGACGAGGTAAGAAAAACAACCAGGACGGGAAGCCTGATGCAAATAAATCCGGCAATAATGCTGGTGGTGGTAGAAATAAGTCTAAGAAGAAAGTCAAGTTTCCATGCAAGTTATGCAGTGGAGACCATTTAACTCATCTTTGCCCCAAGATTCAAAACGCTCAATGCTTGTTAGGGCAGCAAGGGACTTCTAGTTCTCAGGGTGTGTTAACCAACCCTTTTCCCCAAGGGTAGCAAATGCTTGCTGGCGCGAGTTCAAATCCTGGTACCTCCGCAGGGGGCAACCAGGAAGGGGACAAGTCATCAAATGTTTTCATGATGGGTTCTCACACTAATGTGGCCACACAGTCACGCAATTATGGTGAAGGTGAAAATTCCAAGGGCAAGTCAGTTCCCGAAACTAACAACCCACTTCATATTGAGCGACCTTCTGTTGAGACTATACAATGGGTACCGAAAGGTTCCGCTAAACGCACGACTATCAACCCTAATATTGGGGTAGCCCAAAATTACTCCATTGTTGAGGATCTGGCTCAAAGTCCATGTGCTAGGTCCGCTTTAGAGGTTCTCCAGTCATGTCCTGCTCAAAGAAGTGCCTTGCTATCAACAAAGGGGGCAGTGGATCCAAGTAATTCCTTAGCTCTCACTTTTGATATGAATAATGTCAAAAAGGGACTTCCTCATCACATGGCTTTCCAACTAAAGTCTACCTACTAGAAAACTAATATTTTTTGGACGGTTATAGATGAGGGAGATTTCACGTGTTTCATGTCTATGTGATGCTGAAAGGCTATTGGATAACTGTCAGTTGTTCCTTCACCCACCCTCCTGACAGCGTTTGATGGTCATTCTCATAGGCCATACGGGATAATCCTGACCTTTCCTATATGTGTTGGAGGGAAGGTCGTTAGTATTGAGGTAGAAGTCGTAGATGCTAACCTAGACTATAATCTCCTCTTAGGAAGGAACTGGGTATACGAAATGGACGCCATTGTTTTGACCCTGTTTCGTGTCATTTTCTTTCCTCATGAGGGGAAATCGTTAAGGTTGATCAATTGGATTATTCTCCAATCGATCCTCGAGCAACTTTGGACTCTACTATTCCCTTAGTGGATAACCCCCGTCCACCTACTGAGAATTTAGGAGTCGGGATGTACTCTTCATTAATGGGTATGTTTGATCTTCCCCCTCCTACGGCTAGAATAGATACAATTTCATCCTCCAGGGACCCTTTATGGAGAGAGTTTGTTCAAACTCCTGATTCTTCGAATCCTGGAACCTTAGCTTCATCTGTGACCACATCGGATGATGATAAGGCAGGTGGAATAGAATCTCTTATGTCTGTAGTAGAACCTAGATGTGAATCTATCTATAGCTCTGCAGATAACCATTCTACTTCTTCCTCTGGGAAAGAGATAGATGGTGATGTGGCTCATTCTCGGACCCTTGATTCCACTTATGCACCGGATTGCTCGGATATTGTTTTTCCATCGGATGAAGCGATATTCGAAGTAGTGACGGCTGTAGATCGACCTTTGGAAAATTTACATCGTCGGTCACATTTTTATTCCCTTGTGCATGAAGTCGAATCCTGGTCCTCCAGTCTGACTAGCGATGTTTGTATGGTCCCTTTGGCTCCAACACAATTATTTTCCGAAGGAAGTATATTGATTGGTTCAATCATAGTACCTATAAACATCTCTAGGAGCAAGTTGGCGGAGCCCCTGATGGGCTCTACCTAAAGAAGTACTTTGCTTAAGTAGGAGTTAGGCAATGGCTTCTTTGTACATTATGTATATTTGTACATGTATCATCGAGAGTTTTTTGATATCAACACTTTTTGGTTTGCTGCGGCAGGTGTTGATGGATGGTTTGGCCTATTTTGGGTTCGCCGATGGTGCTAGTCGGCACACTCGGAATCTCGCTTCCCCAGCTTGGGTACTCTATTATCCAACTGGTCAATTGATGGTATCAAGAGGCGTATGCATTGGTCCCGCTTCAAATAATATGGATGAGTATACCGCCGTTATTAATTTACTATCCGAGGCAATCTCTCATGAGATCGACTCGTTGGTAGTTTAGTTTATCTGGATTCTTAATTGATAGTGTCACAATTAAACAACATTTATCGGGTAAGGGATCCATGTCTATATCGCCAGTATTTAAGGGTGAGGTTGTTGCAAATATCATTTGTTTATATTAATTATTTGCACATTCCAAGATCTCATAATTGGTTAGCTGATTCTATTGCTAATCAAGCATTAGACTGGCACATCAATCATATCCGGCATATCTAATGCCCCGGCTCAGGATGAGCAGCCAAGTAGGTAACTATCGCATTGGCCACACGCCAAAAAGTGCAAACCCAGTCACGTGGCATGCCAACCACATGACGCTGCATATCCCCAGGAAGATCCTCTATCACAGCCATCGGTACTCAGCAGCTCAGTCTCGTCAAGTGTCGTTGGATGTTGTTTAGAGTTCTTTCTGTCTCAGCAGCTGCCTCTTCGGCTCCTCGGCCGCGCAGTCCATGCCATGGGAATCTATCTGGTCGTACTGGCCCTATATCTGGAACATGATCACTATATTAGTCATTTGAATCCGATCAAAAATATTTTTCAAAATGCATCATTATATTTGAAAAATCCAAAAAATAAAAAAAACAAAAAATTCTTACCAATCTCGCCCCATGCTGCGTTCGGCGGTAATGCTAGGTCAGGATCTCCTTGGAAACCCAACCCAAAATAGGGGTAGTCATCCACAGCGACGATCTGCTGATCCCACCACGCGAAGGAATCATCATCGAAAGTAGTCCTTGGGACCTCCCCACCCCCCAGACGTTTCATCAGATCAGCCCACCGGCCCATGCGTGGATCGCATGGGGTGCTGATGGAAACTGCTACCCTGGGGAAAAGTGCGGGAACCCTCTCAAAAAAGAAAGTACACAGGATAGTCCCATAGCTAGAGTTCTTGGTTTGTCCCCTCTGGATAGAAGTGAGCTGGCTCTTCATGTTGGCCAGAAGAGGAGTGCACCAGTCAAACACAATAGTGAGACCGTCAACTGCCACGCTCATGGTTAGCCGTGATGCCTGATGCAGAGAGGACGATCCGTTCACTCGAGCTATGGTAAATAGGATTATCCTCAGAGATAAACTCGCCACATGTGTGATAAAAATATTGCTCCCAACCTTCTTGGGATGTCCCGAGCAATATATCTGTACGTAGTCCTCTATGGTGAGACTGCTTCGTGTCCTGCCCCGGGAATGTACTACCTCTCCCCTTCGGGAAAGGCCCATGATAAAATAGATATCCTCCACTTCTAGCGTGAGTGGCATTTGATCAATCATGAAGGCTTCCTCCTCGATGTCCCAATAATCAATGAGCATCTCAAGCAGTCTTACATTGGCTTTCATGTTCGGTAGTTTGAAGAATTTAAGCAGGCCGCATCCCCGTAAGGCATCCAAAGCTTAGGACCATTCATGACTTCATTATCCACCGCCGCGTGCTTTCTTTCACGCCAAGTGACTGGAATTTTGAGAAAAAAATGATTTCCAACCATTAGTTTTTGTTTAAAATTGGTTCACGGCGTATACGCGGGTTACTGTGTACACAGTCGCGTATAGGGCCCGTGTGTACGTGGGTTTCAAATTACCAACCTGCGTATACGCCGCTGTGAAATTTTGAACAAAAGTTCAATGGTGAAACATCAATTAAAAATCTTAAAACTAGTCACAATCAATTGCAAGTTAAGTATAAGAGTTACCTGGAGGATTTTGAAGAATTTGAACGGTCGAATTCGGTATACGGGAAGTTTGCTCCTTTTGCTCCAATTCTTTGCTCTCCAACTCAAATGGTAAAAATGGTGAGTCCAAAATCCCTTTTATGAGTTTTGGAAATGCAATTTTTTTTCAAAATTTTATTTTGTTTGGCCTCATGTGACTTTTAACTTGGGAGCTTGGGATGTCGAGAATGGTTTGTTTTTCAAGACATTTTGGACGTTTTTTCGACAATTTCGAGACGGTTCCATGACTGCTGACCTGTCATGGTAGGTATCATTTTCTCACTCGCATATAGGTTAGCGACACCATTTTTCCATTGCATTATGCATGCTAGCCTTCATTCGCTGATATATCTGCCATAGGGTCGACCCCATCGTGGTATTCTTCGTAAGCCATCTTTACTCGCCGATTTTTGAAATCATGACATGATGGTAGAGCCATCCTTTACATGGGCATTGTAGTTAGCACCTCACTGACATTTGTTGCCCATGCTACTCCAATCTGAGTAGGCTCGGGAGTCCTCTGTAGTCCCGCCATGACTTGTGCATTGCAGACGCATTCCTCTTAGCTTCTTCGCTTTGTTCTAGCCTTATACCCTAGAGGCTCCTTTGTGTTGAGTTGTACTACTGCATTGCATGTTGACCTCTTGCACCTTTTGGCCTAGAGCCGGCTTCACTTGGACTCACGTTTAAGCCAAATTTTGACCATGATGACTGCAAAATCAACCTTGCATACCTTTGACTTCTGCAACTTGACACACCTTGACCCGTGGAAGGAACGTACCTCTGAGTGTCACTGACCAGTTTTCACCTCCCTGCATTGAACATAGGAATGTTCCATTCCCAGGAACTAGATCATCTATTTCACCGACACTTGTTCTTTCCACTATACCATAGCATTCTTTTATTCTTTTTCAAGCTTAACAGAAAAAGAAAAAAAAATTAAATATTCCGAAAAGAGCGGGAATGGGACAATATTTCCATTTATTGTTGGCAGCTAGAGTCAGTCATGTCGCCCTTGAACAAAGCACTCAAAACAAAGTCTCCTCCGTGTGGGCGGGATTTAGTTTGACTTAGGTATGCCTTAACCTTGTAATTGAGTTAGTTCTCCCCCAATTGGTTATCTCTTCCAATCATATGGAGGGTTCGTTCGTGCCTCCTGCATGACGAACTTATACAGAGTCATCATATGCTGCCACATAGTCACATTGAGTC
>APFE030847863.1:398466-409970 GCA_000404065.3 Pinus taeda | reverse complement strand
GGTGTCTTAAGGGGTGTCCTCGAGCCTGGTATGGACCCTTGTCCTCATTTTACGCGCCCTCCTTTCTCGCAATGTAGGATGTCCTGCAGCCTGCAATTACTTCACAGAAAATAGTTATGTTTTTTTTGTTTTTTTTTCTTTTCTTTTTTCTCTCTTTTTTCTTTTTTCTTTTTTCTTTTTTGAGGCAGCGAGGGCACCTCAAAGAGGTTTTCACCCTCACTGTCTGCCCTGGGCACCTCAAAGAGGTTTTCACCCAAGGATCTTTTTATTCCGCATTTTTTTATTTCTCTAGGGACAGCTAAGGCGCCTCCATGAGCTTTTCACCCTCACTGTCTGCCCTGGGCGCCTCAGAAAGGTTTTCACCCAAGGATCTTTTTTATTTCTGTTTTTTTTTTTTTTATGATCAAAGTGTGGGTGGAATAGGGGCAGAGACCTGCTCTACTACCAGCACTGATTTTTCCGAAGTTTCAATGAACTCCTACCTCGAAAGAGGTTTCTTGTAGATCTTCAACCGATGCCCATTGACAAGCATGGGGATGGCTTCTTCATCAATGGTCCGGATAAGGACTGAGCCATTTTCATTACACTTATCCACTGCATATGGTCCTAGCCATCTTGTCCTCAGCTTTCCTTTGAAATCCTTGTATCTTGAGTCATACAGCAGTGCCCAATCTCCCAGCTGGAATTTCTTTTCATTAAGGTGTCGGTCGTGCCATATCTTCCTCTGAAATTGGACTACTTTTGAGTGGAGGAGGGCCTGCATTCTTTGTTCATCTAATCCATTCAGCTACAGTAATCTTTCACGTTGAGCATGGTTGAGATCTAGGTCCAGCTGAGCTGCCACCCTCAATGTGTTATACTCGAGCTCTATGGACAGCAGAGCTTTCTTCCCATAGACCAACTCATAAGGTGTGAAACCAGTTGTAGTTTTCCAAGTGGTTTTGTAGGCCCAAGTGGCCTCAACCAGGCGATCTGCCCAATCCTTTCTGTTGTTGCTCACCACCTTAGTCAAAATCCCTTCCAATGCTCTATTAGTGACTTCCACCTGTCCATTTGCTTGGGGATGATATGGGGTGGAAGTCTTGTGCTTGATCTTGTGATGACCGAGCAAATCTTCAATCAGGTTGGAGGTGAACTGGCTTCCTTGATTGGTGACTAAGTCTCTTGGGTAGCCAAACTTATAGAAGATGTTTTCCCGTAAGAACCCAGCCACTTTCTCTTCTGTCACTGCCTTGATTGCCTTTGTTTCTGCCCACTTGGTCAGGTAGTCAGTGCACACAATGATGTAAGACCTTTGCTTTGAACAAGGGTTGATAGGTCCCACGAAAGCCATGCCCCACTTCTCAAATGGCTCGAAAGTCACTTGAGTTTGGAGGGGCATTTCATCCCTTGAAGTAGGTTTCCCCATCCTCTGACATCGGTCACATTGGCTGATGTATCTACTGACATCTTGATGAAGAGTAGGCCAATAGTAGCCAGCCTGTAGGATTTTGAAGGCGGTCCTTTTTGCTACAAAGTGGCCTACACATGGTCCATCATGACAGGTTAGGAGGATGTCAAAGACTTCCTCTTCCCTAACACAACGCCTCAAGATCTTATCTGGGCCGAGTCTAAATAGGTTTCCCCCAATCCAAGTGAATGGGGCACTCTTCCTCACGATTTTGCTCTTCTCCTTTGAGGACAGATGTGGAGGGAACTGTGCTAAGACCAAGTAGTTTTCTATATCAGCAAACCATGGAGAGAGTACTGAGATAGCAAACAAGTGTTCATCCGGCATCTGTTCATCCACTGCCCCTTCCTCACCTGCAGGCAAATCCAATCTAGATAGGAAGTCAGCAACCACATTTTCCTTACCTGGCTTGTCAACAATAGTCAAATCAAATTGCTGCAACAAAAATAACCATCTAATGACACGAGCATTCACATCAGGTTTATTCATTAAATATCTAATCGCAGCATGATCAGTGTGTACAAATGTTTGATAACTAGTGATGTAGTGTCTGAACTTGTTTAAGGAATGGACTACGGCCATAAACTCTTTCTCGATTACCGTATAGTTCATCTCTACCTTGGACAAGTTTTTGCTAACAAATTATATGGCATATGGCAATTTCTCCTCAACTTGTCCTAAGGCTGCCCCTATGGCTTTCTTCGAGGCATCAATGTGGATGTGGAAAGGTAGGGCCCAGTTTGGACCTCTCAAGATCGGAGCGGATACCATTACCTTTCAACTCATCCAAAGCCCCTTGGCATTCATTAGCCCATTTAAATTCAACATTTTTTCCTAAGAGGCTAAACAATGGCAAGGCTAGCTTATTGAAATCTTTGATGAATCTTCTATAATACCCTGCCAAGCCTACAAAACTCCGAACATCTCTCACCTTTTGAGGAGGTGGAACCTTCTGAATGATAGAAATTTTGTTAGGATCCACCTGCAATCCTTGCTGAGAAATGGTATGACCTAGCACGGTCCCTTCAGTCATCAGGAATTCACATTTTCAAGACTGAGGGATAGGTTCATCTCAATGCACTTGCTTAAAACTTTTCCCAGGTTGGACAAGGCTTCTTGGAAGTTAGACCCATAAGGAGTAAAGTCATCCATATAGATTTCCACCGAATCATGAACCAACTCAGCAAATATGCTCAATACTGCTCTCTGGAAAGTGGCAAGAGCATTGCATCGCCCAAAGAGAAGGACTTGGTAGGCAAAGGTACCCCATGGACAAGTGAAGGTGGTCTTATCTTGGTCTTCCAGGCTTATTTGGATTTGATTATACCCGCTAAACCCATCTAGGAAAGAAAATAACTTCTTCCCTGCTAGTCCATCCAACACTTGATTTATGAAAGACAAAGGGAAATGGTCTTTCTTGTTGGCCTTTTTAAGTTCCCAGTAATCGACGCAGATTCTCCACATCCCGCTCTTCTTGGGCACAACCATTAGAGGTGAAACCCACTCACTATCGTAGATGGGGTAGATGAATCCTGCATCCAATAACTTTTGCAATTCCTCTTTGACAATGTCATTAAGGGATGGATTCATTCTCCTCTGAGGCTATCTGACTAGTTTACAATCCTCTTTAATGTAAATATGATGGGTACAGACCGAAGGATGGACTCCTTTCATTTCCTTATAACTCCAGGCAAAAGCCTCCAAATGGCGGTTCAGCAAACTACACAACTCCTTCTCCTGGGAGGGAGATAAGGAGGAGCTGATCTTTAAGGTTCTTTCAGGGCCAAATTCCACACTCTTAACTCTACGAGAGGTCGGATCAGTCACACAGAGGTCCACTAGAGCACTGGCTTGGGTATCTTCCACCAACTCTTCTAATGACAGTGCACTAGAAGGCGGATTTTGAATCAAACTCTCAATCAAGTCATCCTCGGTTTGAGGGCCTCCCCTGGTGGCTTCTACGGTGCACAAAGGTGCAGAGTAGACCTCATCCTCATCTCCCTCTTCCAACAAGAGTGGTAAGTCATGTTCTAGCAGTGGTTGGGCAAGAGGATAAAGGACTAGCTGCTTAGACATAGGCCCATTCTTAATGGTCATGCTCCTAGCTTGACAACTGATGTAAGCATCTGTACTAGCTAACCAAGGCCTTCCCAAGATGAGGGGGTATCCAGTAAGTTTAGCCTTTGGCTGAAGGCCCAGGAAGTCAGCAGGGTACTCCCAAGAGTCAACAGAGACCAGGACATCTTCCACAATCCCTTCGGGAGTCACGATGGAGAGATCTACTAACTGCAATACTATCGAGGTCTTCCTTAGGGAACTCTGAAGGTTGAGTTTAAGCATAGTGTCCCTGGTCATCACATTAATGGAAGCCCCTAGATCAATCAAGGTATGGGGGATTATGGTGCCATTGATGTGGACATCAACTACAGGACTCCCAGGGTCCAAATATTTTGGACAGATCACTTGCCCCAACACCAGATCGGACAGTTGTCCTATGACATTGATAGTCAGGGTATCTCTCTTGCGCCTGCCTGGGTGCTTGAAACACTTCTCCTTGATCAATTTGTTGTATTTGGTACATCTTTTATGGCCTGGAGAAGTGGTGTTTTCGCACACAACTACTTGAGTTCTCACATAAGTTTAGTCTCCTCTAGGTTTGGTTGCGCGGTTACTATTAGTCGCTCAGGAAAGGGTGGAATGGCTTTGGGTTCACTTCCCTGTTTCTCTACCTCCTCCTCTAGGGGAGGAGCTTGGCGTTCTGGAAGGACCTTCCCAGATTGCAGGTTGATCTCCTGGATCTCCACAGCATAGGTAGGGCATGTTGTTTCCCCAGTATATACCTGCTAGGCCTGTCTACTGTTGGGGTTCGGGTTCAGTTAAGTAGGCATCTAGGGTTGTCTTGGAGGAGCCGGAGGTAATGGTTGTGGTTGAGCCGGTGGTGGAGGCAGAATGGCGGGAGGAGAGTTGTATTGGGGCCTCCACCCCAGTTGAGGTGCATTCCACTGGGGTTGTGGCTGGACATGAGAGTGAAACGAATGAGCAGCAGGTTGAGTATGGTATTGAGATGGATAAGACCACGGAGGAGGTGCGGACCAGGAAGGATGAGTAGGGGGGCCCCAAGAAGGTATATGAGCAGATTGGTTGGGGTTGTAATAAGCTTGGGATGTCCCTTGCATCCCCTACTAGTAAGATCTGGGCCCATGTGGCCTTCTTTGGTTGAGGAAGTAGAGAGGTTCAGTAGTCGCCTCAGTCCCCAGGTACATGGCTTTAAATCCGGGTAAGGTTGGGCAATGGTTGGTGGGGTGGTCTCCCTCACAAACAAAACACACTTCTACCGAGTGCAATGGACACTCATTCTTAGGGTGCTTCCTCGTACATCTGGGACAGAAAATGGCCAAGGCCCTCTCAGCTTCCTCTTTCTTTTGTTGAATTCAGAAGGTATCAAGTTGCATGACAATGGTCTATCTCATCTCACTTTTGAGGTCTTCCATCTGATTAGAAAACTCCTGTTTGGAGAAGGTGGTACCAGCTGAAAGTGGATTCCCCCTTCCTCTTTTCCTGGCTTCCCTGGAATGGTTTCTAAACACAGTCTTTATGTTCTCATAGGGTAGTTGGTAGATGTCTCCTCCAGCTAGCAAGTGAAGGGTATCTAACAGGTCTTCAGGGACTCCCCAAATCAGAACCAGCTTCAGAGATTTAGGGTCAAGTGTGCACCTGGCCCATTTATAACTAAGCTGGAACCTTTCCTCGTAGTCTTCTAAAGACTCATCATTTCCCATGGTCATCCGAAAGATTTCTCCCTTTGTTTCCTTTGACCTACAGTAGTCCCAGTATTTGTTGTTAAAGGCTTGCTGCATCTGAGCCCAAGTAGTGATAACGTTTCTAGGTAACCCCATGAACCAGCAGAGTGCTGCATCCTTGAGGGTAGAAGGAAAGAGTTTCAACTTTTTCTCGTCCTCAGCATAGTCATAAGTTCGACAAAGGACAACAAACTCAAACAGGAAGGTATTAGGGTCTTCAGTGGTCAATCCATGGAAGTGAGGTAAGGCTGAGGGACTTATGTTTTTCATTTTCATGTCCCCATTGGTCTCTCGGATGGGAAAAGCACCTTCTATTCTCTCGTTATCTCCCATCCCATTTCTGCGTTCAGCCATGGTCTCAAGAGGGATGTTCTCTTGCTCTTCTTCTTTTATGGGATCTTCGTATATCTCAGGAGGTTCACTTATAGGTTCTTTTGGATCACGGCCACCAAAGAAGATAGAAGGGTGACTCTGTGATGTGGTGGGGGTGTTGGGTAAGAATTTTCCGATATTATCTCTGTTCATACGAGGCATGAAATGAAATATTTTTGGTTGCTTTTGTTTTTTTCTCTGCTTGTACCTACAAAATTGAAAATAGATTGAATTGCAACTATCTAAAATCTATCTTGCTAAAATGAAAATATGGAATTGAAATGAAAGCGGGAAAGAACTAATCTATTTTGCTGAATTGAAATTGCAGGAATGAAATGCTAGGCTATGCTTGTGAAATTGAAATTGCGGAATTGAAATGCTACTCTACGCTTGCAGAATTGAAATGCTAGTCTAGGAAAGCAGGAAATGTCTAGTCTATTTTTGTGGAAGTGAAATTGAAGAATGGAAATGAAATAAACTACTTGGCATAAGGCTGTAGAAAAAAATAGAAGAAAAGCAGCAATCATGAATACTCTAACACTTCCCCAGCAACGGCACCAAAAGGAGTGGTGAGCTCCAGTATTGCAGCAACAATGTTGCAACTCCTGGGACTCCCTTCTTTACTTTTATCAACTCGGTAGTTCGTAACAAACTTGGAAGCGCCGGTGCTGGCATACAAGTACTAGCTCTTGCCGCAACTGTCACTTGGTTAGCTGGCACAAGTCCGCTAGGGGCTCAAGCCAACTTCTATGAGCTCTGAGAAGAGGTTGATTAACTGATGGATGGAAGCTAATCTATCTACAGAAGGAAACTGAAAAGCTGAAGGCAAACGCAAACCCTAGCAAACCCTAATCTTATCAGCTAGCCCTACTGATGCAAGAAAGAGGATGCAAGCTAATGGGAGAGATGCCATTGAATTCTAAGAGGATGAAATGCATATATCTAAGTTATGTCTACAGCAAAATCTGAGAGAACCATCTTTTTGTATTTTTGAATAAGTTGTCAGAATTATCATGCATGCGATTTTTAACTATTTTTTACTGTGCAGAGGTGGATTGGCGAGAGGAAATGCTTGGAAGAGGTCGAGAAGGTTCAGAGAGGGCCTAAGGGGTCCCTAGTACCCTTCCTAAGAGTTTCACAAAGTTTGGCCTTCAAGAAACCACCTTCGTGAGCTTCTGCAGGAAGTTTGCAGGGGTTCTACAGGATGTCCAGAATTTCTACAAGATGTCTGTAATTTTCTACAGGATGTTCAGAAATGGGATTTTGGAGCATGGATGGAGGGAAAAAGGTGGAAGAATGAGTATGGAGGTGAAATAGAGGTGTAGGGGAGTTCAATACTTGGAGGACGAAGTTGAGGAGTGGCGCAGATGGTTAGATTTGTTCAAGGAGGGATGAAGCGATGTTGCACAAGAAGGTGAGAATCATGACAAGTAAGCGAATGAGGCAAATGCAAGGTAAGGGTTCTAAGTGAAGGATGAGATAGGTAGGTTGGATGGAGTATGTGTAGGTAAGGAGGGGTAACAGGTACTCTGCAATTGGCTTTCAAACTAAACAGACAAACACTTATAAAACCTATGACCTAATTACTTTACTCTATTCTGACCTAAGTAACAGCAAAAGGAAATGAACAACAGTTTATTCGAAATGAAATGCATGAAATAACTTATGCAACTAAGAAATCATCAACTGAAGCAATTAAACACTACTAATATCAGCATCTGCAAATGAGGATTCCAACACTAAGAATTGCATGACAAAGGAAAACAACGTTTTTGTTGGCAGCAATGTCACCTTTGTCCCAGCTCACGATCCCACTGAGGGAGAGGTGAGATCAGAGGTGCCTGATGGCCTTTCTCTTGAGATATTCCCTGTTACTAATCTATCAACTAAATCTGAGCATGCAAAAGCCTATCTTTTCATTAACCATGACCTATGTAATCAGCAAGATGTTAATCTACTAAACAGATATTATTTTGCAAAGACACAAAGAAAACAGATAACAATACATGAAGGAGGCCTTGGCTCTTAGGTTGGGCCCAACCCCAAGAGCTACAGGCTCCTATGAAAAACTCAGAGCTAATTCCAAATAGAACTGCTTCTCATTATCCAAAAATAATCATCACAAGAAAGTTATACAGCAGTAGCTACAAGAAAACAAGCTGGAAAAATGACAGAACTCTAGTGCAAAATTACAACAGTTCCAAAAGTAATCTACGAAGGCTGAGGCCTTCTTATTTATACACTACGAGGGGCCTAGAAGCCCTCCTAAATTCAAGGGACTCGGTTGTTCCAACTGTAGTAAACAATCACTCTTCCCAAAGCTGCTTGGTTGCCTTTAAGATTCGTTTTGGTGGCCTGTTGAGCTCGGAGTTTGAGGGTGGAGATTTCGAGGAAGGGTCATTTAATGCTAGAGACAACCCCCCTACGAATCCTCACCTCAAGCTTGGATGTCACCTATCCCATGATTGCTTGGTTTTGCTCCAAAAATTGTCCAAAAAAACCTGAAATAACCATGTATTAGCCTCCCTAGTAGAGTGACCACCCTTATTCGTTCAAACAACATAAACATACTAAAAACCATGCATAATCTATGAAAAATGGAGGATTGAACAAGGACAATTAGGCAAAATGAGCCCAATAAGTTACCCAATTCAGGGCTCATCAATTTATACATTTTTTATAATGTCATTTATCATCTCTGAAGGTTTCATGAATTTTTGGGCATTGGCCTGAGTCTTGGCCTTGAAAATGTGGCACAAAATCCAAGGTCGCTAGCTCAAAATTGTTTGGAAAAGTCTACAGTCGCTGACATGCTCTTATTGTGGGAGCGAATGGAAGGATTTTGTCACATGAATGCCTTGTCATGGGAGAGACTGAGGCTCTAGGACAATGAAAATCTACGTTGTCTCAGGGGTTAAGCACCTAGAGGGGTTGGTTACCTCCTGAAGGGGTTGTAGCTCCTTGGAAAGGTCAAGTTGGTTATGTTTGTTAGTTCCACTTCCTTAACTGTACTTGGGGAATTGAATCACATCATAGTATTCTTTTATCACATGTTCACGCCAACGGACCAGTTAGCTTGGGTAAATGTGGGAGGAGTGTGTTACAAAAACAAATAAAGGTGGATAAATTGATTTTAAAATTTTGTGTGAGTGTATGGAATAGGCTTAAGACTATATTCTAATGTAAGTCACAAATTGTGTTTATAAGAAAGTATATAGTGTTATGTTTAAGTTGATATAGTGGTCCTTGAGAATGTTTGAGTATGTATCCAATATCTTGATGAGTGGAGTTTGTCATTGTATGTACAAGGGTCAATGATGATGTGTACCCCCATGTAGCTCCACTTTATAGTGTAGGTTTGCGGTAAGATGAAACCACTTATATGTGAAGTTTGTGGTCAGATAGAAACCATTTGGTGTGATGGTTTGTATTCATTCAAGGCCACTTGATTTGTTTTTCATGGTAAGTAAAAACCATGTGAGGATGTGACGAAGAAACATGAGTTTGTAAGAGAGAGGGAACATATGGACAAAGATTCCTATAGAGTGTTTTTATTCCTTGGGAGTATGATGTATGAGCATCAAGGGCATGGTTGAGGGTAATCTTAGAAGACCCAGAGCATGACTGAGGGTAAGTAAAGAAAAATTCGAGTAGGGTTGAGGGTAAGGCAAGAAAACTTGAACATGGTTACGAGTAAGATGAGGAAACCTAGGATGACAATGATGGTGATGCAAGAGGAGTTAAAGCTACATGTATAAGTATGAATATATGATGGTTGAATGAACCATGTACATGAAATATATCCTAGTAGACCAATGGTTTCAATGGTCGGCTACCCATGCATTGTGTTGGATTGTTGTTCCTTGATATGGACATCAAAATATTGGCAATGTTTGTAAATTCGAGGTTGGACCATAGATGGAATTTTCAAATCAGGAGGTTCTTCACTTCATAGTATATAATGTGTTGTAGAAAACATATTGGTGAATACCTCATCTAATTGATATTAAGACAAATGATCATTAAGGGGTAGTGTAATATAACTCCTACTTGTCTTAGGTGTGATTACTAGCTTGAAGAAGTTTATTCCTAGCTTGTAGGAGGTTGTTGAAACTAGTTAGGTTAAAAGATATTCTCCAGCTAAACAGGTTCCTAGACCAGTCCGTGGTTGATATATTTGTTGAATTGGTTGATTATGTGATCAATATAGTTAATCTATCTTGACAAACCATTCATGTATTTATACGTATCTTTTTTTTTTATTAATGAATGTGTGTTTTTAGAATTTCTAACTAGCCTTAATCTCATTATAACCTTGCTTATAACCCTCTTTCCAATTATGCATTGACATATAAACTTTTCTCTAATTGGAATCATCCATCTGTTCATTTTAATTTTCTCTGCTTTCATTTATCAAGCCAGCTTGCCTAAGTTTAAAAAACATATAGTATAATCAAACCTAATAACTTATCAGTGAGGCCTTTTCCTTACCATCGGGAAAACCTTTCATAATATATATTAGGGGATTTTTTATTATTAGGAACAACGATATATGTTAGGGGATTTTTGTAGTTATAAACACACTTGGAGGGGTTGTAATGCGTTAAAAAAGGTTTTTTTTTATTGTAGATGTTAATGTCAGGGTTAAAAGGTTACTTAGTTTATGAAAATATTTTTAAATTTTATATTTATTATTAGTTTTAGCATAATAATGCATTTATCTAAGTGGGATAGAGTATGGTGAGAATAAAATCTTTCTAGATGACTTAATATTTCATACTTTTATGACTAAACTGAACTATTATTAGCATTACATCAAAGCCAATGTTAGTGTAAGAAAATATTCCATATTATAAAAATGAAAAAATATGTTTGTATATGTAAAATACCCCCTACTTTGGTTAGAAGGAGGCAGTTAATCTGATGGACCGACCTCCAATGTCTAGATATGGAAATGTGATCTAAATTTTTTGATCTTTTTCAACTTCCTTAAGTCCTAAAATGGATAACACCATTGCATTCCTCTCATTGATACCTTTCCAACGGTATAAAATTTTCCCCAAACTCACTCTCATATATAAAGATATAATCATTGAAAGAACATAAAATAGTGCCACATCACCTGATCTACCACGAGGTGTCCACGTGGTCCCCACATGGCTATCCAAGTCATAGACAAATGATACCATGTGTTAGTTCTACACAGTCGCTGACATACCTATGTCATGTTACAACCTTCCATGACTAAGGCTCGTAATACACACATATAAGCATATATGTAATATAATTTAAAATTCATGTAGACCACCCTTGCCAACTCACCTCGGGGATAAAATCTCTACAGTATCCTTTGCAAACCCTTTCAAAATCTCTGGGGATGGACTTTCGAGGTTATGTGGAAGCTACTCCATTATGCTGCCATGATAACATTGTCAACTAATACTTCAGCCTATCTCATGAGGCCTTATTGGTCATGAGCCCCATCATTGCCACCTCACCTGAGGAAATCAATCATTGGGTACAAGGCGTCAGGGTGTGTTAGGAAACTAGCTCACAAGAAGATAGAAAAGATAGATCAACGCCTTAGAGTTCAGCCTCTTCGAGGGGGAAACCTCCTTTTCATTACACAAATGAACAATTCTTGGATGATACAAATGACTAAACCTCCCTTCTATATATAGGAGTCTAAGGGGTCATAATGTAATCAATCCGACGTAACAATAATAACATAAGGGCACAAAAATAACAATAGTGGGTTTCTATGGGGCATACTAATAACAATATGGGGACAATAGGGGCACAATAATAATAATAATAATAAGGGATACAATGAAAATAGTAATGGGGGAATCACTAGTATTATAGGGGCCTAACATGCCCCT
>APFE030847863.1:372607-385635 GCA_000404065.3 Pinus taeda | reverse complement strand
GATGCTGCTGCTGAAAGCCAAACTCTGATAGAATCTGTCGAAGCCACAAGGCTTACTTACTAGCTTCTACGGCACCACAATACTCTACTTCTGCTGAAGAAAGAGAAATGGTAGCTTGTTTCTTGCAAGCCCATGTAATAGGTCCTGAACCAAGAGTGAACACATAACTGGCAGTAGACTTCCAATCATCAAGGTCACCAGCCCAATCGGAATCAGTGAAACCAACCAATAAAGGAGATGCTTCGGCACTGTAATGAATTCCAAACTGAACTGTACCTCGAACATAACGAAGTATTCTTTTAGATGCTTTCCAATGACTTTCACGTGGGTTTTGCATAAACCGAGCAACAAGGCCAACGACAAAGGAAAGTTCAGGACGTGTATGGGTTAGATACAAAAGTTTTCCTACAAGTTGACGGTATAAGGTAGCATCAACTTTAGGGGAAGTACAAGTGACTGAAAGTTTGACTCCAGACTTAAAGGGAGAAGGAGTTGGCTTACAGTCTTCCATGTGAAAATGGCGTAGAAGATCACAAGCATACTTGGATTGGGAAATGGAAATACCTTCCTTGGATTGCAAGACTTGAAGACCGAGAAAATAATGCAAGTGTCCTAAGTCTATCATTTCAAACTTCTTTTTAAGGCTGAACTTCACATGGTTGATAAGGTTGGGATCACTACCAGTGAGGATAAGATCATCAACATAAAGAACAAGAATGATAAGAGACTTGCCCACTTTCTTGGTGTAGATAGTATTGTCAGAATGACACCTAGAAAAGCCAGATTTTAAAAGAAAGCTATCCATTTTGGCGTACCAAGCCTGAGGAGCTTGCTTGAGACCATAAAGGGATTTCTTAAGCCAACATACAAGACTGGAGTATGTTTGTATAAAGCCAATAGGTTGTTCCATATATATTTCTTCATGCAAGTCCCCATGCAAGAAGGCGAATTTAACATCCATCTGATGGACTTCCCATTTGAAAGAGGCAGTAAGGGAAAGAACAAGGCAGACAGAGTTCATTTTGGCAACAGGGGAGAAGGTTTCAGTATAGTCAATGCCTTGAACTTGTGAAAAACCCTTAGCAACAAGACGAGCTTTATGTTTATCAACTTTCCCATCTGGTCCATACTTGGTTCTATAAACCCATTTGCATCTAACAAGTTTTTGTCCCTTGGGTAGAGGAACAAGATCCCATGTATCGTTTTCCAATAATGAACGATATTCTTCATTCATAGTTGCATCCCAATCTGGATGGCCTGAAGCTTCTGCAAAGGTGTCAGGATCATAATTCACCGAGGCTTGAGCCAGTAAAGAAGAGGCTCTATCGACCTGAGAACATGTACGGCGCTGATCTGTAGGATCACCGGCAAGATCACCTGCTACATCCCGAGTAGCATGGACCCATTTTGGAAGTGGAGGAGCTGAAGGAGGATCCTCAGAAGGTGGGGAAGGATTGTCATCCTCGCTTTCATCATCTGAAGAAGAAATATGTTCAAAAGTAGAAGAGATATAGAGAGGTGGCACATTCATCGAACTAGGCTCGTAGGCCGATATATTTTCAGCAAACTTTACATCTCTTCTAATGATAACATTTTTGGACTTAAGTGGAATAAGTCTATATCCTTTGAACATCTTCAATATCCAACAAAAATACATTTTCACTCTTAGGTTCTAAAGCTTTAGTTTCTCATCTAAAAATATGGGCCATGATTCACTTCCAAAACCACGAAAGGGACTCACATCTGGTTAATTGAGCTCCATGCTTCTTCTAGAGTGATATTCTTTAAAACCTTAGTAGGAGTGCGATTTATTATGTAATTTGCAAAGTTAATTGCTTCTGCCCAATAATTAAGACTAATTCCTTTAGATTGAAGCATACAATTAGCCATTTCCTTTAAGGTGTGATTCTTCCTTTCAGCTACACCATTTTGTTGTGGGGTATATGGAACAGTATGTTGCATTTGAATTCCATTCTCAATGCAAAAGTTGATGAAGTTGTTTTTAATATATTCTCTACCATTATCAGATCTTAGCTTAAGAATTTGATGTCCAGATTGTTTTTCAACAAAGGACTTAAAGGCCAAGAACACGTTAAATACTTCACTCTTGAGTTTTAAGAAGTATACCCAAGTGCGTATGGAGAAATCATCAATGAAAGTTAAGAAATACTTGTAGCCAGAGAAGGAAACAACTGGAAGTGGACCACATAAATCACTATGCACAAGCTGTAAAGGGGCTGAGGCGTGCCAAGAGGCACATTTTTCAAAACTATCCCGATGATGTTTTCTGAGTACACATTCGGAACAAACACCATCTCTGCAAGATACCATTGGAAGACCTGTCAACATATTTTCTTTATATAGATTCTGAAGGGAGCGATAGTTTAAGTGACCAAATCTCTCATGCCAAAGTTTGCTCACTTCATCATTATGAGCAACAAATACCGAGGGAAGATTTGATGACCCAAAGTTGTGAAACTTATACAACCTTGTGGAATCATCAGCAATGCCAGTAGCTAAAATCAGTGTAGGATCCTTTAGGTCCTTGATTACAACATCATGAGGTGAAAATTCAACGATTTTATCTTCACCTGAACGAGTTATCTGATATACAGATAGAAGGTTGGAGGATAAGGTTGGAACACATAATACATCATCAAATTGACCATTGTCTATATGAACAGTTCCAGTCCCTACAACACTAAGAGATCTATTATCACCAACATATATATTTTTGGTGTTACAATCATGTAAAGAAGAAAACATGGCTTTATTTTTGGCCATGTGATAAGAAGCTCCAGAATCAATGAGCCATTCATGAGAATGAGAGGAAGAAGATACATTTAGTGCATAACCAGACCAATATACTTGACAACCACATGCAGAAAGTTCCATTCCTGAAGATGAAGTTGAAGTTGAAGAGTGCTCCAAATGGATGTTATGCTTCTCCATTGCTGCTTCCAAGGCTTCCATCTTCTTAAAGCATTTGGATTCTAAGTGGCCATCTCGATTACAAAAGTGGCAATGTCTATCAGTCTTCTTCCCTTTGTTTTTATGTGCCTTATCATTCTGGTGAAATGACTTTTCATTCTGAGACTGAAATTGATTAGGACCTTTTTTGGTTTAGGACCATTCTTTTAGGATACAACTTCTTAGGATTCTTTGAATTTGGTTGCTGCTGAGTGGCTAACGCTTTCTTAGAAGAGCTTCCAAGATTAAGAAGACCAAGATGTAAGAGTTCTTCTTGTTCTCTTATTAAAGAATCACAAAAAGAATCAAAGGAAGGGGACTTGTAGGCTTGTCTTTGAGAAATGAAGGCTTCTCTTGTAGAATGGAAGGTGGAAACAAACACAGAGTAGGCTGGTCCCAACTTAGTAAGAATGGAATAGATAAGGTTACTATCTTCTTTCTTAACCTTAACACCTTCCAAGAGAAGTCTAAGCGTCTTGAACTTGGACAAAAAATCTTCAAGAAAAATTATTGGGGTCCAATGTAAGAAACTCATTTTCGAGTTGATGGGCTCTAAGTTCATTTTTAATTCCAAAAACTTTAGTGATCTGTTTCATTGCTTCATCAAGAGTATCAAGTTCAGTGATATGGAATCTAAGGCCTGGAGAAATAGACATCCTTATCAACCCATGTGCTTGATCTTGCCTATTTTCCATTTGGATACCTTATCTTGATCTTTCAGTTTGGTTTCTTAGCCTGAGGCTATTCTGTAGAGACCTTTACTTATATGTAAATCCACAATGTAGGACCACCATTGGAAGTAGTTGGTGCTGTCAAGAATAACTTGGCATGGACTTTCCATTTTAACAGAAACTTAAGCTATAGATGCTGAAACTAAGTGTTCCAATGGAACGATCTCGAAAAATTAGACTGATTAAAAAAAACGGCTCTAAAAACGGATTCCGGATGAAGAAGTTATGGCGTTTTTGAAGAAAAGTTGTTGAAGATGCCGACAAAGTGTGGGAATGTGCATAAATGAATGACAAGTTTATATTTAAAAAAAATATGCCCCCTTTCCAAACTTAATCTAATTAGCTCAACAAAGAGAAAGACTTGAACTCAAGACCTCTACTCTCATAAAGTAGCTTTGGACCAACTGAGCTAGATTAAAAGGTTAGTAATTTTTGGAAAAGAGGAAGGGGTTTTTTTTTTTTTTAGTCACTGAAGCTTGGGGTGCGTGCTTGCTTGAAAATGCTCTTTTTTGCTACAAATTAAAAAACACAAAACCCATCATGAACATAATAAAAAATAAATAAACAAACAAACAAACCAACCTTACGGCTTGAAGTTAGATTTACCCTGAAACTAAATATTTTCCTCAATGTTTCTGATTTTCCGAGATCACACTAAGGCATGACGAAAAAGAGCATACGCATGAGAAAAATCCTTCTTTTCTGTTTCTGAATTACCTAGATCACACAGAGTCGCGGGGCAAAGAGAATATGCAGAAATGAAAGGTATAGATCCGGTAATGAAAAAACAAAGAACTAAATAAACTGAAATAAACAGAGAGAAAATGACTAAAAACTGCAAATAAACACTATATACCTACAGATCTTAAAAATGACGTAGCTAGGGCTACCAGAAACATTTTCGCGTGAAACGAAAGGCGTTCCTCACTAGAACAGATGCTCCTAACACAATAGAGTAGTCCTCTCAGCCCGAAAGCAGTCAGAAACAGTAGATTTAGGAAACAGCAGTCGGATGCAGTTCTATTGGCTTCATATTTGGATCACCAATGGATGCGGCCCTCGAATAGCTCTGCTACCATGTAGGAATTTACAGGGTAAGTCCCTCAGACAAAACACCAAAGGACACCGCTCACAAACATATCACAGATCAATACATAAGTATTGTTGATGTGGTTAAAACCCTCAAGGAGGGAAATAGTCCACGGCCTGAGCCAATGCGGCCACTTCAGGCAATTTATTAATAAAAGAATGAAAATTTACATAAGCTTCTCTCATGAACAGTTACCCTACAAATGACCCTCCATGATCTTTAAATAGAGATCATGGACCAATGGGGTGTTAAGCCACGGATCAAGTGTCGATAATACCGAGGAGAGAATGAATAGTCAGATCACTACATATCATGACTATCGGATTGTAAGTTACAAAAGTACATAGTAAAGAAACACACTTTACCTAACTCTACACTAGACCAAGTTATACTTAACTACTTCCTATGTGTCGGAATATCCTAACACCTCAAACAGTCTCCCTCCTCAAGAAATGGAATTGATGTCCCTCTCCCAGCCATTTTAATTTATAATTACATCATTACAAGGAAAAAAATTTACAAGGGTAATTAATCTGCAGGGGCTATCACAATCCCCACCACCTTAGAGGAGCATTGTCCTCGGTGTTCTATGACCAAACACAAAGAAAATATGCATAACCCAAGACTAAATGTTTTGGAGATTTATATTTACAACTCAATTACAATTTCAGTTCACATATATAGTTGCTTTCCCAACAACTAAATAAACATGAAAATTATCCTTGGACCAACCACTTTTTGTGGCTCCTTTGCAGTCTTCTTGGTGCTTTTGTTGCACACTATGATATCTTCAAGTTGTTTCAATCCTCTTTTCAGTTAGCTTCATTCACCTAGATTGATCAATTCCCATACTTTCTTTTTAAGATGGCATACGATCTCTCATGAGATTCATCATAACTAAATTGCAAAATTTAAATTATACCTCTTGTCGTGTCATTTGAATGTTGGCTCAACCATTCAGACACATGTCTTTAACAAATGCCATTTATCAGGTATTATCAACAACTCATTGTTGTTACACCCTAGTGGCTACAAATCAGTCATTAACAAGCCCATTTATTAGGTGTCCTCAACATTTACTCATTCTTACACCACAATGACTACAAATCAATGGAGAGGTTCATGAAAAGCACAAAGATTCTTAATTCAACCTCAGAGAGAGATATATATTTAATAGTGAGGAGGTTTTATTAGCTACATTATCCTGAAAGAATAATGGTGCATTCTAAAAAAATTCTTAGTGGAACTTCCACCTACGCTCTCAACCCAACCCCACGGAACTACCATGAGGTGTTATTGGCTTAGTAGTCTTGGGTGCCTCAAACTCCTAGAAGTTGTCAACTAGCATAGTCTCCAATGTTTTTATCATCCTATAAGGCACAACCACTTCTCAATGATTATCAACCAACAAGCCTCTTGGGTTTCTCAATTGGGCTATCATTTGATATTTTTCTATGTTTATCAACTAGAAAGCTTCATGGGTTTCTTAGTTGTGCTATCATAAGATCTATGCTATATGATTATCAACTAATAAGCCTAATGGATTTCTCAACTATGTTATCATCATAGCTTCTCTAATCCACAAGAATCTCTTATCGAATCAACACGATCCTTAGTGGAGTACATGTCCAATCTTGCAATCAAGGATTCCAATTATTATTTAATACTTGCTACCACAACCATAATAATTTCCTTTTCATCCGCATGACACAACATGAGCATATAAAAGTCATTATCTTATGACATTAAAATCATCAATCAACCAGGGCTACTTATTTCTCGATTGATTCCTCACACAACCAAGAATCTTTTCATGCCATCTATATTATCATTATCCCATAATAATGATCCCTGACAAGAACCTGTTAGTCACAATGACTTAACATAACTTCAGTAATCAATCATGTTTGCGAATATAACACATATTCATATTCATATATATATAAAGTAAGGTCAAGGTTTAGAGAACCTTTATTGTTCCATTTTCATGGTTGCCGTTTCTTCTGTTCATCATTTCCCATGGATCCAACCAGTCTTGTTGACTTCACATTTTTGTCCACTTAGTCATGGATATATTATACATGAACACAAGTAAAATAAAACCAAAGTTTTTAGGGAACTAGTATTGATGTTGCTATTCACACAAAAATTTTAATCTTGTACATAGTTTATTTTTAGCTTGTTGTCATATTTAGGAGAGATGCTCCAACGTACACCAATGATGGTCTTTCTCAACCCATCACCCAAGCCCAACCTTTCTCATTTTTGTTCATGCTCTTTAATTATTCGTAGTGCCTCTTTTAGGTCATGTTTCTATTAGTCCTCCTCGAATCTCTTATCAGAGCCCCGTGGCTTTCCTGCCATTCCCAACTAATGTTCCCAAGGCTCCCAAATCATGAAAAACAAAAGGAAAACAAGGAAACCATAAAAATAAAGAAATTCATGATAGTAGTCATAAAATCACGCAACAAAATAGCATGGCCATGCAAAATAAAACAATAAAATGGATAATTCAAGCATAAATCAATCAAGGAACATAGCATTTAAAATATTCAACAACATAAAAACTCAATCCCCATGAGTTCCGATGTTCCCAATGGTTCATGAATAAAAACTCAGGAAATTTCCAGCCATTCATGTTTGTTGCACTATGCCACGATACATGCTTCTTTTACTTCCACAATGAGTCTTGCTATGTTGCCATGTACACTTAGTTGTTAGTGTTTAATTAAATATAATAATTATACCAGCTACTATCTTGCCATTCCAAGCCAAGCACGTTACCCCACATCCATACACATGTCTATGTTTAATCATTAGTCACATGTCTCAAGTAGAACAAAGTTTTAAGTATATACATTAACTTCGTTTTAAATTTTAGAATACATATACAAATATCAACATGTTGCCATCATGCCATCACAGGTTTTAGAATTCAATCTTTAATCCAGATCAACAACATAATTAAAATTAGTCTCCTTACCAAGGCTAGTAACATTGTTGAATTTTCTAGGTCAACTAGGCTTAGGTAAATTTTTCAACTTTGGTAACTACTTCTAATGATGTATTAGACTTTAGAGCATTCAACTTTAACAATTAGAGCAGATAATCATCAAGTAGCTACACATGAAAATTTTCAACCAATGATAAAAAGGAGCAGTAGAGATCACAATACAGCAACAAGACAATGAACAATAGTATTTACCCTTGGAAAACCAAACTCCTTGGGGGAAAATCGAGCAAACTTTCTTTATGAGAGAGCATCCAAGTTAAACCAAAAAAGTATACCCTTTGACCAACAAATAATCCAAGTCAATATACGTCAACGGAGAGAAAATATCTTCAAGAATGTGCCCAATCAAAATTCTGGTCAATAGTCAACTTTCTATACTTCAGCTGCTCGATCAATGTAGGAGTAAAATTTTGGTCAACGCATAAGTCAACAAGACAAAATAGTCAACAGGTGCAAAGATCATAGACTAGTCAACATGTCTAAAAACGTTAATATACCGATATTAAACAAAATCACAAAATATTCAGCCTCCAAGTCAAAGTAGTTAAACAGATCAGAAAAGTCACAGTCAACACTGGTGAAAGCAGTTAGATAGAAAATTCAACACTAGTCAAACTTTACTTATGTCTCCTTCACACATGTCAATTGTCTTTTGTTGTTCAAAGGTCAAATAGTTGAGTTGTGTGATTGTCAAAATGAGCTCCAATGTGGCCAATATATAGTGGTCAAATGGTAGGCTTATGACCTTTGAAAAGCCACCTCTTCAAGTGGGGTTGACCTGTCCATTATAAAAATTATTTTTTATATTTTATAATTGCCATTGAAAGTACTGACCGAAGCTACATTTTTTAACACTCCCCCTTAGCTATGGAGGTAATCTTCATTCTCTCTCTCATGATCCATCTCCCCAACCAAGTAAAGAATATATAGGTGAAACAAAAAGGTCTTTTAGCATTAGAATCAAAGAGCACATAACTGACTTACGAAGAGTATGGACCTCAAAATCTGCCTTAGCAGAACATGTTCACTCTTCCTCACACTATATCTGCATGGAAGAAGCCAACTAATTAAAAAAGAGGCCATTATCTTAAAAGGAAAATCAAAGAATCCATTGAAATAGAAAAAAGAAAGAACAACTTGAATCGAGATGATGGATTAAAACTAAGCAACACCTAGAAACCTTTATTTGAAATCCTAAAAACCAATAATTAACTCTCATTACAGAGGTCCCTTGTAATAATTTAAATCCCTTATCATTTCTAGTTCCTATGAATAATCTTCATTATTGTGCATTCTTTCAATCCTCTTTCATATAATATAAAAATAATTTACTGAAATTGATTTAACATCCTCTTCTAAAATTGCTCATCCTATTAATTTTATAAGATAGTACAATATATATAAATCCATCATAATACCTCTAAATTAACAACTCTATACATCAAAGCTCAAAAAAATCCTTTGATTGTAATAAGATCCACAATTTAAACAATTGAAAAAATAAGCATAAAATCCCTAATAACTAATTAACCTTAATTTGGTATTAAATCTAATTAGAATACTTCTTATAATAAAATCCTCATTTTTTTAATTCTATTTTAATTATTCCTATTTCATAGATGCACAACTCTATACATCAAAGCTCAAAAAAATCCTTTGATTGTAATAAGATCCATAATTTAAACAATTGAAAAAATAAGCATAAAATCCCTAATAAATAATTAACCTTAATTTGGTATTAAATCAATATATTAAATCTAATTAGAATAGTTCTTATAATAAAATCCTCATTTCCTTGGATGTGGGTGGTTGAAGGTGAGTTAATGCAGATGCGACGTCAGTCTGGTAGGTGGTCGAGCCACATGGCCTTCCGCGCTCTCACTTGCGGGAATTTAAGATAGGCCTCTGCCTCTCGGCCGGCACCATTAATCCGCTGCGCGGATCGAGACCTTCCTTGTAAGTTTAATATCATGGCTCCGAGCCCTCAGCAGACCTCCATTCTGCCTCTGAGCTACTCTTGCCACCTTGCTGCAGCAAAGCCAAGCTCTCACACTGCAACAGGACAGCGTTGCAGGCTTCTCAGCTGTGTCAACTTGGGAAATGATATTCACTTCTCCCACTCTATTTACTGCACCTTGCATTTCGATGCCTCGGCCCCTACCTCTGTCCCTGATTTGAATCCCCCTGTCATTCACAATATTAACTCTGTTGCCCTCGTCCAGCTCCTAGTCTATAACTTGACCATTTTGGCTCACTCCTCACTACGGCACCCAACTCAGAGCAATATGCCATGACAGTGAAACCGCATGTGAAGCAGGCGTGGAGGTAGCTGTGGAAGAGCCATCTGCCCCCCTTCGCCTCTTCCCTCTACATTGACTTCCCCTTCGCCCTTCCCGCCCCCCAACCCATCCACTTTCCATTTCCATGGCAGTCATCCAGTAACCCATAGCGGAGGAGGTTGAGCTCGTCCTGGTGTGACTCGTCGAGCTGATGGGCTACCCAGACGCCCATTCTCAGTGCTGCCAACTAGTCCACTCAATTTCGTTTCCTTTGGTCCATGGACAGACCTGTCGTTATTGCCACCGTCACAGTGGATTTCAGGGAGGAAGTTGGTACATACAATGATCCAAAACATAGCCCAGCAAAGAACCTAGTTCATCCGCCCCTCGACCATGTGTAGAAGATGCCAAGTGCCAGCAATCAGCAAGAGGCTAAGGTTCATCCAGCCACCAACAGACTGAAGGCTTCGAGTGGCAAGGCCACCAGCACTGCCAAAGGAGGTTAGGATGAAGCCAGAGAGACACACGACAATATGGGTGGCACTCAGGCATAGGACACTGATTCAGGCGATTATGGGTGTCCAATTGTGGAGGAGAAGCCACCGTCATAAGACACCTTTCACTTGCATGCAGACAAGTCACGTGTCCAGCTCGGTCTTTTTAGTAGTTTTCCTTTTACTGCTGTTAATTTTGACAGTTAATTTTGAAATTCATCATGACAGTTAATTTTGAGTTTTGGGGATGTAGCCCCTACGCAGGCAAATGGTATTTTCTTTATTTCATCTTCGGACTGGTTTCCCCTCCTGGGGCAGTCTCGTTTTAGTTTTGATGTTTAAACTGGTCATATGGTTGTTCTAAACCCGCAAAGGCCGAGGCCTCAATGTAAATTATGTTTCCATTAATAGATTTAGTCTTACTTAGAAAAAAAAAAGAAAAAAAAAAAATCCTCATTTTTAATTAATTCTATTTTAATTATTCCTATTTCATAGATGCAATTTTTGTATTAATCTAATATAATGAAGCTTAAGGAAAATTTTACATACTAATTGTATATTATTAATTATAGTCTCATAAGAAATCTATGAATTTAAAACTAAATATTGTAATAAAGATTCATAATTCAAATAAATGAAAATGAAACATAACTAATTAACACTAAAATTTATTTCTGTATTCAAGCTTCTATGATCCATAATGAATTAAGCAAAGTCTTTCGTCATCAAGACCAGATAAAGAGGCAGACCATGGCAAAGGCTTAAATAGACAGCAATGTAGAGACATAATTTCAAGTAACGGCTTTATTTGAACAATAATATTTAAATTCGCCCGATCGGGCTGGATGACATGGCATGGAGTAACGTGACGTCCTGGCGGCGCACGATCGAAGGAGTAATGAAGATCGAACGAGGTAGGAATATTGCAGGCAGGTGGAGCGGTTGGCAGGGAGAACAGGCCGATCAGGGGCTCAGTAATGCAGGTGATCCGAGCAGCGGATGGGACGGTAGGACGGCGAGCAGGCAACACCATTATGTGATGGGCCGTGAGAGCAGATACAGCCATCACCTCGGAAATGATTCAACCAGGACGCGAGTTGTTAAAACCGGGAGTAAGAGAGGGATATCTGTCTGCGAGGATTGCCAAACTTCTGTCTGCTGCGACCTGGTGAGCTGGGGGTTGGGTTAATTCGAGGAGAGGATGACTTAATAGCGGTAGACTGCTACCTGGTGTGTTGGTGGGTTGGGTTTGCTACCGTGAGGAAGACGCGCGGCAGAATTAGCAGCGGAAGCAGGACAATGGAAGGAGAAGGCAGCGGAAGCGAGAGAAGGTGGCTGAGAAGCGAGGGGCAGGAGGTCCACCATAAAATTCCGGCGGAGTTGAAGGGTAAGCGAAAGGTAGATGCAGAGGGGAAACCGCGTGTACAGTTTGTGGAGATTTCTGAAGAGGATAATGAGGAGCAACAGGACATCCAGGGGGAGGAGGTCTGGAGGAATCGCTGGAAACGCATGCCGGGAGAGGATAGCGAGGATACTGAGACTGCGAGGGACCGTGCCAGTGGCAGGAACGGAGGAGGCCTGCGAGGCAGAGGGAGAAGGGGTCGCGGCCGAAGGGGCCGAGGAGGCCGTCAGCGAAGGGATGTGGCGGAGGAAAGAAGGCGGAGGGGACGTCAGTGCAGCCCTCTCCAGGAGCAGGAGGATGAACCAGCGGTGGGCGACGACTCCAGGCGGACCAGACAGACCATCAGCGACAGGATTCGAACTGCGGAGAAGGAATACAGAGAAAATTCAAATCCAAAAGTCAGGAAAATAATGGAGTATTGGGAAGAGGATGCTATACAGGCACAGTCATAAGAGGAAATGGAAGATTGGGCTGCCATTATGCCTGACCCTGGCCATACCAGGGGCAGAATGACCCTATATAAACAATCCCTCCATCTATATTGGGTCATGAAGCGTCTTATGGCAAAAGCCCTAGAGCAGGTTGCCATGGAGATGGCAGAAATGGTCCAAAGCCTCCCCAATGTCAAAAAGGAGCTGAAGGACATTGTTATCACCATGCTCTTGCAGGAAAAAAGGTTGGAGGATCTGCAGAACCAGCTCGTGGCCAGTGGGGTTTTGGTAAAGCAGGAGAAAGGCCAGCAGGCTGAACCAGACAAGTAGCGCGCGCCGGCATGTTCCTGGTTTTTCTGGAAACTCTTGGTTTTTGCTTTCATTTGCCATGCGATATATAGCTGTTTTTATATGTAGGAAGAACTTAATAGTTTATAGTATGGCTATAGCTATAGAAACCGATATGGAAAACTGGTTTGAAACAGTGGTAAACACTCAATTTTGTTTTAATCTGCCTTTTCTGGATGGTCAAGAGTCCCGGTTTCCCTTCGGGGCGGGATGAGACCATGATGTAACTGTTGTATATATTTTGTTAATAGTAATGGACATACTCAATTT